>PVJX010033680.1:0-19464 GCA_004027295.1 Dolichotis patagonum | reverse complement strand
CTGGCCCAGATGCCGATCTCCAGGCAGTTCCCTGCGGATGAAGGGCGTGCTTACCAGTCTCACCCTGCTTTTTCAAAATTCCGTTTTCAGAATGATATTTAGTTGTGTTCATTTTTTCTCACCTTAACACTCTCCATTAATTCTTTCTGTGGATATTTTTACATACATAAATGACTATCTCCTCAAAGATTAAAAAAATTTTAAAGAGAACAAAACAAAACAAAGCAAATTAAAAAAAGAACAATGCAAGCAACACAAGACTTCAAAGTGACAATAGGATATCAACAGTGGCTACCATAATGTCTTTTGTTTTGTTCAAATTAGGTGACCATACCTTTACACACAATAATATCAAAATTAACAAAATAGTATCAAACCAAAGGAATGAAAAGCATTACCGGATTTCAAAATCAAATAACAGGAAATGAACAATGGTTACTATAATATCTCATTTTCTTCAAAAAAGTTGGCCATACTATCACACATAAGAAAATAGAACTTAGGGCTGGGGATTTATTTAGCTTAGTGGCATAAGTGCCTGTTTGGCAAGCATGCTGTTGTGAGTTTGATCCCCGGTACAAAAAAAGAAAAAACACAACAGAATAGAACCAATCAAAACAAAAGAATAAAAGCATGCTAGGACTTCAAAACAAGATGGTAGGAAATCCGCAGTGGCTACCATGTCTCATTTTCTTCAAAATAATTGTTCATACCATCACACAATAAAAAAACAAAACCAATTAAACTATTAACAATAAAACCAATTAAATTATTAACAGTTAAGCATTATAATACTTCAAAACAAGATAATAGGAAACCAACCATGATTACCTTAATACATCCCATTATGTTCAAAATAGCTGCCCATACCATCAGACAAAGTAAAATCTAACAAAATAGGATAGAACAAAGTCAAACCTAAGGAACTGTGAAAACAATACAAGACTTAAACACAATACAGTAAGAAACTAAGAGTAGTTACCACCTTTCCTTCTCAGATGTTTCCTCCCCTATTACTTTTACAATAACCATTTTGCTTTTTGGGTCCCATTAACTCCTTCAGTTTTTTATGCTAGGGTTCACCTGTATTGTATGAGTTCAAACTGTTATGCCCATGAATGTGATCTCCAGTTGCATTTGTTTACCTACAAGAGCCTCGAGATTATTGTGCTTTATACCTCTTTAGCTTTCCATTGTACGAAAATACCATATTTTTCTTATCCATTCTGCGGTTGATGGGCAAGTTACCCTTGCTTTTTTTTCTGGTCTGCTGTCCCATGGAACAATTGTTTTCTCTCCTTTGATTTTGTGTCTATGAATTTCCTTTCCAGTTAAATGTGCTTCTTGTATACAGTGTACTGATGGATCTTGTTTCTTGATCCCCTCTCCCTGTGTTTTTTTCTTTTTTTGGTACCAGGGATTGAACTCAGGACTGCTCACTGTGTTTATTTTTATTGCTGACCTGAGGCCATCTACATTAATGGTTACAACCAGCATACATTGGTTTGTCTGCCATACTATCTTCCTGCTGTTGGCTCTCCACTTTTCCTCTTCTTTCAATTGCCTGTCTTGTTTGGTGAGACTCTGCTGCTATTCCTGGGACCATGGTCATCTTTATCTCTCTCTAGAATATCCTTTAGCATGCTTTGTAAGGTTGGTTTGGTGGTCATAAATTTCTTCAGTTTTTTTTTTTTTTAATCATGGGAGTATCTTATTTTTCCATTAACTTTGAAAGATTTACAGGGTACATCAATCTGGGTTGCAAGTTATGTTCTTTCTGGATTTGAAACACTTCACTCCAAACTCTTCTTGACTTGATGATTTGTGTTGACAAGTCTGCCGTGATTCAGATTGGTTTTCCTTTATAGATGATCTGTTTCTTTTCTTAAACAGCTTTTAATATTCTGTTCTTGTGCTGAATTTCTGGGATCTTGATTGTTATATGTCTGGGTGTAGATTTTCTTTGGTTCTGGCTAGTTGGAGTTCTGTGTGCCAGACCCCTTTTCCATGTTTGGGAAGTTTTCTGCTATTACTTCTGTAAATAGACTTTTAATTTCATTTGTGTTGACCACTGCTTCTTTTTTTTTTTTTTTTTTTTTGGTACCGGGGATCGAACTCACGACCTTACGCTTGCCAGGCAGGCGCTTAAGCCACTGAGCTAAATCCCCAGCCCATTGACCACTGCTTCTTCACTGATACCTATCATTCTTAGATTATGCTTCTTTGCATCATCTTGCATCCACTGAATTATTTCCTGATTCCTTGTTGTTTTTAAGAGATCTTTCCTTTCATGATTGCTAGCTGCAATGCTGTCTTCAAGGTTTGAAAGTCTATCTTCAGTCTCTTTCAAGTGGTTTTGCCAGCTTTCAATTGACTTTAATTTCCTGGATATCTCTTTGAGTCTGTTTCATGCATTGCAATTCTTTTCTATATTGTTTGTTTAAGGTTTCCATCATTTTCCTATGCTCCTCTTTATTGTCTCTGTCTTCTTTAGACCTGCTGAACAATTCTTTCAGTGTGTTTGTGACTTCTTCTTTTACCTGAGACATTGTTTCTGATTTGATTGCTTGCTACCCTCTCAGAGATTTCAGGTGTGTGACTTCCTTTTTTCTTCCATGACTGTATCTCCCAGACTTGTTCTGTGTGGGCTAGAGGTCTGAGATTGCCTTTTGCTCCTTTGTCTTGACATTCTCCTGGGTTCCTTCCAACAAGCTGGTTGTGGGGACCCAGGCATTTCCCATGTTGGCAGCCCCTCCATGGCATAGGGGGAGGGGACAGGCACCTGTGTTCCTCTGACTCCAGATTTACAGGGAGGTAGCAGGGGATGGGGCGGGCTTCTCCAGACCTGTACAGCTACACTGGGGCTTCCCTGATTGCCAGGGGTGTGTGGAGGTGGGGCTGCTTCTCTCAGCCTGTGTGTTTTATACCAGGACTCCCATGATGGTGGCAGGCACACAGGGGTGTGTTTGCCTGATTCTCATTGTGGGTGATGGCTGCCCAAAGGAACCAAGGACCGCCAATGGTGGCCTACAGGTGCACGGGGTTTACCTGACTCTGTGTCCTTGCTCCTGCTGGCTGCCCACAGGAAGGAGCCTTCTGGTGGTGGCGGCTGGCAGGCAGAGAGGCTCCTTGTAGATTTTTTAGAAGTGGGATTTCTGGGTTATAGAGAATGGGTCTTTTATTTGGTTTATTCATTTATTTATTTATTTTTGGTTTTTTGAGACAGGGTCTCACTATGCTGTCCAGGCTGGATTTGAGCTCATTTTGTAGACCAGGCTGGTCTTGAGCTTGCAATGATCCTCCTGCCCTAGCCTCCCGAGTGTGGGGATTACAACAGCGTGCCACCACACCTGGTCTTGTTGCAGATTTTTTTTTTTTGGTACCAGGGATTGAACTCACGACCTTGCACTTGCCAGGTAGGCACTTACTGCACTGAGCTAAACCCCCGGTCCTATTGCAGAATTTTTAAGAGGCAGAAGACTACTAGAAACAGGAGGATTTTACTAGGTGCACCTGACTCAGTTGGGCTTGGGTCCAGAAGACTGAGAAAAAAAGGAAAATTTCTAGGTTTTACACATGTGGCGGTGTATGTGTGTCTGTTTAGTGGAGGATAACAAGAAAAGGCAGTTGTTCATGTAGTGACAGTTTGGTAACTTTGAACCTTTTGAACCTTGTGAGGACGAGAGGAGGCCATAAACCTGGATATTGCCGATGCCACGGGAAGTTCCAGGACTCTTTCTCTAGAACCATAATGGTCCTTCTTATCAGAACAGAGCAGAGGTCAGCCTTGAAGGAAAACATCCTGGTGGAAACAGGATGATGCCACAGGACTCTTTGCAGGAGTCTAGTCCTTCCCCTTATATGAAAGCTCGCAGAGGCTTATCCTGTCAGGGAGGGCAGCTGGGAAGAATTTGTTCAAGCTTGGTTTCCTTCTGTGTTCTGCTTTAGTTCAGGTTGGCCTTGAATTCACTATGTACCCCAGGCTGGCCTCAAGCTTGTGGCAATCTTCTGCTTTTTAGCCCCACAAATGCTGGGATTAGAGGTGTGCACCACCATGCCTGGCTGAGTTTTGTCCATTTTTAAAAAGCCTTAGCAAAAAAAAAAAAAAAAAAAAATCAAGCTTCCTTTACAATTCTTGACTATCAGTGAAATTCCACATCCTGTTCTGTTTGTTTATTTTGGGATACTGGGGACTGAACCCAGAGTATTCACATTGCTATAGCCCCAGTTCATTTTTTATTTTGAGAAAGGGTCTTATTAAATTAGTAAATTGCCCAGGTTGGGCTCAGACTTGCTGGCTTCCTGCCTCAGCCTCCCAGAGTTCTGGGTTTACAGGTGTGTACCACCATCTTTTCATATGTTTGCATATTTTTTCATATATTTATTGTCCTGACAAATATTTCCATGTTTTGCCTGTAGCTCATGATTGACAGCTCAGAGAGAAGAGACTGTGAGAGAGGATGGATGCCAAAGCTCGAAATTGTTTGCTTCAACATAGAGAAGCTCTGGAAAAGGACATCAAAACATCCTACATCATGGATCACATGATTAGTGATGGAGTTTTAACAACATCAGAGGAAGAAAGAGTAAAAAACCAGGTAACATCTGTTCAGATGGTCTGTATTTTTTTCTTAAAATTTCAGAACTTGGAGATATCTTCATTAATTTATGTTGCAAACATACTTAACACTGTATACTAATTTTTTTAGCCCAGTAACCATCAACGAGCAGCTACCCTAATTAAAATGATACTTAATAAAGATAATCCTTCCTACATATCATTCTACAATGCTCTGCTGCGTGAAGGATATAAAGATCTTGCTGCCCTTCTCCACAGTGGCATGCCTGCGTTTTCGTCCTCCAGTGGCAAAGATTCAGCCAGTGGAATAACTTCATATGGTTTGTATCTTGATACTTTCTGTTGCTGTCATGATGTCATGATACTTGCTGACACAAGGGCCACGTCACTCTAGTATGTCTGAGATATTATAGAGTATGACAAATGAAAAATGCATGTGGAAAAGTCTAGTGTTTTCAGTTTAAATATGTCTTACATGCATCCATGTTAATACATTTTCTTCTTGCCCAGAGAACCATTTACTGCTGCAATAATAACGTGTACCTTAATTTTTAGAGAGAGTAAGACTGTCTGTAGTGCTTATTTACCTTGTAGTTCTGTGTATTTTAGGGCTTATAGGAAAGAGTAAAAATATCTAGAAATCTGCATACTTGAAAGAAGTTCCGTAAACATTCTTCCTTTTATATTCACCTTCCCAGACTTCCTTTTTTTTAAAAAAAAATTCAGTGCTGGAGAGTGAGCCCAGGCTGTAGACATGGTGTGCGGTGTGCTTTCTGCTGCCGAGCTGTGCTCTGTCCCTTTCCCAGCCTTCAGCAGAGATGAGGTGGCCAGAGAGTCAGGGAGGAATACGGTGTGGCAAGGCAGGTACAGACGGAGATTTTACAGTCTTGAAGGGCGTATGTTTGCTTTTGTTTTCTGTGTCCCAAAAAGTCCATAAGTTCAATGTGATAACCACATTTTCTTATTTCTCTTGCAAATTCTGAGACTGTGACCTTAGCCTTGCACTATTCCCCTCCCCCCCTTTGTATTAAGTAGCTACCATTTCAAGGTTTCATTCATTCCTGCTTGTTTTGGATTGCAGTAACGACAGTGCTGTGTGAAGGTGGAGTTCCACAGAGGCCGGTTGTTTTTGTCACTAGGAAGAAGCTGGTGAATGCAATTCAGCAGAAGCTCCTGAAACTGAACGGTGAACCAGGCTGGGTCAGCATCTATGGCATGGCCGGCTGCGGAAAGTCGGTGTTGGCTGCCGAAGCTGTTCGAGATCATTCACTCTTAGAGAGTAAGGCTTTTCTTTTTAAAATAAAGCTTTTTGGCCATGTTCAGTTTTTCAGATTTATTTATTTATTTTAAAAGTCTTTATCAAGTTAATTATAAACACAGATTAACAGCTAGAGTAACAGACCCAAAAACATCACTGGATTAAATCAAGGAATATTTTTAGATACACTGGCCATGCTGGATTACAAGACCTTTTTTTTTTTCAGCATTTTATATATTGGGTTTCTCATGTAAGAGAAACCATGAGCTATTTAAGCTTGCATGTCTGATTTATTTCACTTAACATCATGGTCTCAAGGCGTGTTCACTTTCCTACAAATCACTCAAGTTTATTCTTCTGCAGAGTAGTACTCTATCTTGTATAAATACTACATTTTCTTTAATTCAACTGTTAATTGACATATAGGCTGCTTCCAGGATTTAGCTTATATGAATTGTGCTGTATGCATGCATTGCTGTAATATTATAATATATAATGTCTTCTTTCAGGAAGATACTTGGGGAATAGTTGGGTCAAATGGAGAGTTTTTTGATTATTCTCCATACACATTTCCACAATGGTTGTGTCAGTTTGTTGTCCTACCAAGAATGTAGAAGGGTTTCTTTTCTGCCGCTATAGCCTTAGCAGTGTGTTACTGATTTCTTGATAATGGCCATAGAATCTCAGTGTTGTTTTGATTTGTATTTCTCTAATGGCCAGCAATGTTGGACATTTGTTGTGTATTTATTGGCTGTTTTTTACTTTTCTGAGAAGTGTCGATTCATTTCAGTTGCCCATTTTTGATTGGATCTTTTATGGGAAGGTTCTAATTTTTTTTTGAGTGCTTTAGATATCAGTCCTCTGTCCAAGGAATAGCTGGTTACATTTTTTTTTCTCATTCTGTAGGTTGTCTCTTTACTTTGTTGGTTTTTTTTCTTTTGTTATGAAGAAGCTTTTAAATCTCTTTTTAATTGTTGATTCTCACATGGTATTATTTCTTGGGTCATTGCAATTCTGTTCAGAAAGTCCTTGTCTATGCCTATGCCTTTAAGAGTTTTACTGATGTTGTCTTCCAGCAGATTGTTTCTCTTTTAATATTCAAATCTTTGATCTGTTTTGATTTTAATTTAGTGTATATGGGGGGAGACCCTATGGGTCCTGGTTCCATCCTTGTCTGTGGTAAGCCAGTTTTCCCAGAACCATTTGTTAAAGGTATTTTTTTCCTGCAAAAATGTTTGGACACTTTGTCAAAGATAATGTAGCTGAGTGTGCCTGGAATTGTTTCTGCATCCTCTCTTCTGTTCTCATTTTTCCAATACCATACTGTTTTTATCAGAGTAGCTTTGTAGTATAACTAGAAGTTTGGAATTGTGATGCTCCCTGCCTTGCCCTGTTGGCCAGAATTCTTGTTGCTATTTTAGGTCTCTTCTGGTTCTATATGAATTTTAGGATTGCTTTCTCTAGTTCTATGAAGAATGCTACTGGTATTTTGATTGGAATTGTTAAATCTGCATAATAGTTTTAGAAGCATGGCCATTTTTATGATATTGGTTCTGCCTCTCTAGGAATGGGGACAGCTTTCCATTTTCTGATGTCCTGTTTGAGTTTCATTTCTGTCTATCTGTCTGTGTATCTCTCTCTCTGTCTGTCTCTCTGACACAGGGTCTCACTATGTAGTTTAGGCTTGCTTTGAAGTCACTATGTGGACCCCAAACTCATGGCGATTCTCCTTCTTCAGCCTCCCAAGGACTGAGATTACAGGTACACACCACCATGTGCGGTTCAATTACTTTTTTCAGAGCGTGGTAGTTTTCATTGTGGAGACCTTTCACTTCCCTGGTTAGGTTAGTTCCTGTTGGGACATTCTGCTGTGTACTTGGCATCCTATATTAAACTATTACAGGTGGCTTGATTTCTATAATTAATTCTATTGGTTGCTTATCTTTGAAAGTAAATTTACCATGTGTGTAAACCCCAAGAAGAAAACCTGGGAGTTGATTATAGCAATTGATGGATTTTTGCATGTAGGCTTTATAGATCCTTTGACATCTGGTGACTGACTTCTTGATGCTATTGTGGAAGGTCTCTTGGTGAGCTCATTCTTGGTATACAGGAATGCTATTGTTTTTTGAGGGTTGACTATATCATGCTATAACAATAAGTTGGGTTATTAATTAATTCTAGGAGTCCTTTGGTGGAATTTTTGGGGCCTTTTATGTAGAAGATCTTGTCATTTGCAAATAATGGTAATAAATTTAACTTCTTCCTTTCCTATTCATGTCCCTCTTATTTCTTTCTCTTGCCTCATTGCTCTGCCTAATGTTTCTAGAATCATATTGAACAGGAATGGTGTTAGCAGACAGAGTGTAAATGTTGACCACTGTGTGTTGCTGGCTTAGGAGATAATTCTTCAAGCATCATATGAGTTTCCTGTTGCTGCTGGTAATAAATTACCACACATTTAGTGGCTTAAAACAACACATTTAAGCCGGGGATTTAGCTCAGCGGCATAAGCGCCTGCCTAGCAAGTGTGAGGTCATGAGTTTGATCCCCAGTACCAAAAAAAACAAAAAAATATTTATTATCTTTCAGTTCTGGAGGTTTTTAACTTGGCTAAAACCTTATCCGTAGTGTTAGCAGCACTGGATTCCTTCAGAAAGCACTCAAGAAAATTCTTTCTCTTGAATTTTCTACCTTTTCCAGGAGGCTTGCATTCCTTGACTCCTGGTCCCATCTCAAACCTGGCTGTGTACAGTACCCTGGCCCACTCCTTTTCTCTGGTATTTGCTTCCGTCTCTCGTTTCCTTTTCTGACGTCTGATCTTCTTACCTCCCTCTAACAGGGGCCCTCATGATTACTTTCGGCTCACTTTATACTCTGAGATAATATCAAAATCTTTAATCTCGGGCCAGGGGTTTAGCTCAGCAGCATAAGTGCCTGCCTGGCAAGTGTGAGGTCATGAGTTTGATCCCTGGTACTACCAAAAAAAAAAAAAAAAGTATACCTTGGCTTTTCCCCAGCATGCTAGTGTTCCAAATAAACTTTAAAAAAAAAAAAATCTTTAATCTGGTCAAACCTACAAAGCCTCTTTTGCCAGACAAGGTAATATAAGTGGATGTTTTTTGGGGCCATTATTCTGTTTATTCTGGGCATGGTTAAATTTGGAATTTATTTTCTACTTTGTCAATATGAGGCGTGGTTAGCTAGACAATTAAGTTCACAAAGGTATCAGAGGATACTTAATATTACTGGAGTGAAGCTGATTCCCTTATATCTGAACAATTGAGATGACTGAAGAAGATTTTGAAGGTTGTCCAGTTTTACACTACTACCTTCAGGTGAGACGAGATTTACAGTGTCCTAACAGTGTCTGCTTTGGCATAGAGGGCAAAAAGGAAAGAGTTTCTTAGAAACTCAGTTCTTATTAGTGACTTTCCTGTTGGGCATCTTATATTAATTTAAACTATTACAGGTGGTTTGATTTCTATAATTAATTCTATTGGTTGCTTATCTTTGAAAGTAAACTTACCAAGAAGAAAACCTGGGAGTTGACTATAGCACCTGATAGATTTTTGTTTGTAGGCTTTACAGATTCCTTTGACATCTGGTGACTGACTTTTCATGCTTCAGGTGTTTATACATTCAGTAAATGTTTGAGGCTGCTCTGAGGTTAACAGTTTTGGATGCAGGATATCCAAAAAGAAGAGCAAGTTTATACTAGAGTAAACACACATGATCAATTATGTACTGTTTGTGTGGTAAATGGAGCAGTAGAAGAAAGTATAAGGTACAGAGGCAGGGGTGGGAACGCTGGTGGAAGAGGATGGTAGGGCAGTTTTCCTGAGTGAGAAGACATCTCAGCTGGAGTTTGGAGGGAGAATAAAAGTGTGCTCGCTAGGGGTAGGGCAGTAGTGATGGAATGAAAAGCAGCAAGTGGCCACTGGTGGGGAAGGGCGTCCTCAGACACCTTTAGCAGGTGTGCCACTGACCTCAGTGACCTGGTAGGTTCCAGGGTATTCTTCGGGAGTAGGTGTCGCCTCCTTACTGCTTTGCTTCCTTCATTCCTTAGTGAGTCCTCTCTGTGTAACACTTTCTGGGGAATTCAAAGACATTTCCAGACTTCTGGCAGTAATTTTGTTTTCTTTTTTTACACACAAGTTGTGATCTGTTAAGACAGTTCAGATGACAAATTGAATGGATTAGTTACATGTCTCTAAGATTCGGAAAGATGGAGGTTGGGGAACATCTATTATACACACAGTTTTAGTTTATAACTTGGTAGCCCTTGTTTACCGCAGTCATTACACTCATGTCAGGAGGATGCTCTATTCTTGATTCTTGGTTTTTCCCCTCTGTCATTACAGAGAGGTTATCCTTGTTATCCTTATTGCTGTCTATGAGTTTCGCTCATGTCTTCCTATTACAGCCTTACTACTCACGTGTAGCTCTGCTGTCTTTGAAGTCTGCCTTTGTGGGTCCAGTTCGGGAGAAGCTGCATCCTGGGGCTGTGTGTGTAGTTAGTGATGCAGCGCTCGCCTAGCTAATTTGGGTAAGGCCTGGGTTTGATTCCTAGCACCTCACACAAAAAGGGATACTTGCCCAAAGATTTTGATCTATAGAATGAACGTCCGTTCTATAGAATGAACGTCCGGAACCCCCCCCCCCCCCGGGCCCGACGGTGCGACCCGCTCGGGGCGCACTGGGGACAGTATGGGATCCTTGAGTTTTTGGCATTAAAACCTTTTCTGTTTTTTTTTTTGTACCAGGGATTGCACTCATGACTGCGCGCTTGTCAGGCAGGCGCTTGTGCCACTGAGCTAAATCCCCAGCTGAAACCTTTTCTTTTATAAATGCAAATATTATATTTCAAACTTGATTAAAACTGGGATTCCTGGAGAAATACATAGGTTATCTTAGGGTGGTGGTTGATCTGAATTGAATACTAGATTTTTAATTAAAGCTGTACATTTAAAATAACCTAATTTTCTTTTGAAAGTTTCTTATTTGTAGGTAAATTGTTGACATATCTTTAAGCCATTTATACTACTGTATTTGTATGCTGAGGTTTTTAAAAAATTTTTTTGGGACAGGGCTCATTGTGCAGTTCAGGTTGGCCTTGAACTCACTATGTAGCCCAGACTAGTGATCTTCTTGGCTGTCTTCCAGCCTCAGCCTCCTGAGTATTCGGATTACAGGTGTGTGTTGTCACACTTGGCTATATGCAGTTTTTAAAGTGTGGACACTTTTTTCACAGGCTGCCTACATATTTGTTTAGACTGCCTACATATTTGTTTCTGTCTTTTCTAAGATTTATTTGATGCTGTTAGATTATTATTTGCTACTAGGTTAAACTTCACACGGAAGTGGGGTTGGATTTATTTTGTCTGAATAAAGGCTTATTTCTCTGAATGTACTGTAAGTACAAGCTTCATTCAAGGCTCAATTGCTCCCTCTTGTGCCCAGAGTCAAGATTTTTGAATGCTTGCTGAAATGTGGAAATAATAGTTCAGTATGTAACTAACTGTTATGTTGTTTTGGTAGGAGAGTTACCATTTAGTTTATTACTTGACTTACTTGTCTGCCTTCCTTTCAAAAATCAGTAGTGACTTCTTTTTTGCGTGTATTTATAATGCCCTAATTTTTTTATTTTTAAAGTTAGAAGGGAAAGCTCTTTAGGTATTGAGTACTTAACATGTGGAGTATTTTTAAAGCAGTTACATCAGAATATTTTCTTTGCTTTGTCTTTAAGAATTTTTTTTAACTAGAAAGCACAATTTAATTATATTTATTTGTTTAAAAATTACAAAAGTATTTTCATGTGAAAGAAGTAAAAGTTCTTTTCACTTGACATTTTCCCCCTTCCTCATGAATTCTAAATCCTACCCTGAAGATAATCTTGGGTGACGGTTAGAAGTGAAGTTTTCAACATTCCCTGTGCATTTGCATACCACTACTGTAACATTAAATGAAGCTATAAGAATATTCTGTTTAATAATTGCTGACCTGGCAACTTCAGGAAGCTTTTTATGAGACACAGTCTCATTGTATAGTTTAGGCCAGCCTTGAAGTCACTGTGTAATCCAGGTTGACCTTGAACTCCCCAGTCCTCTTGCCTCAGCCTCCTGAGTGCTGGGATTACAGGTATGTGCCACCACACCTGGCTAGGACTTCTTATATATCTTCTTCTAAGGTACTGGCGCTGATCACCTATTCAGGCTTCAAGGCCCTATCTTTTATTCAGTTACTGCAGGGTTCTGTCTCCTGGTCATGTTATCTTTTAGATTCTCATGCCATCACAATTCAGTATGTTACCAAATTTTGATCTAGGTCTCCCCTGCCCCCTATGTTTTTCTTCATATCTTCTAGAGTCAGATGTCTCTATATTATCAGTTTATTCTGAATGTTCACTTACTTGTCTGATATTGGACAGTTTCCTGCCACCTTCAGTGGTCTGGCAACCTTTTCCCACTTACAGCCTATGTACCGAAATATCAGGAAATGGGCGGGTGTTGGCTTTACTCTCAGTTGCCTCATCTTGACTTGTGCTTACTTCTTCTCCATCTTGGTTCTTTGAGGTGTGGCAGTTGTCCTTTCATTTATGGACAGTTGGAACTCTTACCTTGTAACTTTCCCCCAAAGCTCCTCTGTTGGCACTCTTACTGATTTGTATATCTATGTGGATGAGTCATCTAGAATTTTGCTGTCTATATTTCTTGACCTCCCTGTCTCCTGCGACCATTTTGTTTTGTTTTTCATTTTTAGCCAGTTGCTGCCCCACTCACTAACTGGACCCTGATCCTTTTCATCACTAGAACTATAGCTCTTTAAAACTCTTGATGTTAAACATTCTGTTTACTCTTCACCCACATGCACCTATTTCTTTCTTCAAGTTCACTGTTTCAGTTCTTAGACTTGTCAGAACTTCTGATTCATTGATTCCATAATACCTTACTATTTAATCCACCAGTCCCTGTTTAGGCTTAGGCCTTGCTTTTGTTGTCCTTCATTCCATCACTCTTTAGCACAAACTTCTGGCTCAGTAGCCCTTCTGTTGGGTGAAGACTGATTCCTCTTTGTGTGCACTAGAAGATAGAGTAGATATTCCTTTTTGTTCCCTGTTGCTTCATCCAGACCATTACTTGCTTTGTCTTTTCTATGAAAACTCACCTAAAAAGTTCAGAAACCTTGATAATTTTACTAGGTTGATGTAGTGGATAAAACTATTGCATTAGGGTCTATAGAGTGTAATGAGAGACAGCTTTACTCACTGTTCACATTGCCTTTTTGGAACTCTATTATTAGATCTTATGTACAAGGTCAAAGTCTCAGGCTGCTTCAAAATAGGAAAAGTCTCATTTTAAAAATTACAGTTTAGTACTATTTAATACAGACCTCACTTAGCTACCAGGTTCTTTGCCTCCTTTGAGCCTGTCTTGTTCTTGGGAAGCCTGTTCTTGGGAGTAGTGATGGACACTGAGGGTGCTCTCTAGCTTTTTGTGGTGGCAAACAGTGCCGCAGTGATATCTTTGTGGAAGAAGACAGTGTACAAGTTGAGCACTGATGCTGGAGGTTTAGAATCTCAGCTCTACTTGATTAAATGTGTAACCGTGGACAGGTTATTCAGCCGTCCTATATCTCAATTTCTGTATGTGTATAAATGGAAATGATAATAGTATCTGCTTAACAGGTTGTTATGAAAGTTACATGAATGAATATAAGCAGAACTCTTAAATAGATTTTTGCACATATATATATCATATTCTTCTCGGATATTTAAGTTTTTGATAGTGATTTCTTTTTGTATTTAATAATCTGTGAATATTACTAAATAAATTTCCCTGTGGTGTAGTCTTTTTTTAAATCAAATTTTACTCGTACATTGTAGGTTAGCAGAACGATCACATTCATCATAAAGAATCTGTACCTGTACATGATATAACTTGATTCTTTTTTTTCCCCAATCTCTTACCCTCCCTTCAAGCCCTCTTCCCTTCCGCATTTACAAAAGCTTTGTTTCCATTTTTTCCTTTTTTCTCACTGGTGTAGTTTAACAATTCATGTTTGTATCTACATGTTACTGTTTTCTTGTACTTTTAAGGCTGTGTAGTAGAAATATTTATTGTCAGTGTCACTGATCTGTGATCTGATGCCACTGTTTACCATATTTTGCACATAGGAACCCTTCTCTTATATATGTGTGTGTATGTTGCTATGTGAGTATTTTTCCTTAAATTATGTGGAGCTGTTTAAGTATAGTGTTGGAAGACTTCAGAGTTTTGGTTCCTGATACAAGTACAAATAATGCGTTTCAAGATACATTGTGGTTTAACACGTTCACAGGGGGGCTGTAATTTGAATGTCTTGCTGCTAGGCAACTTGAACCACTGTGGTACATGTGTAATTGCCCCGTGCGTGACTGTGCCATTTCCATCATCAGTGGTGCAGGCTGCTTGATGGGACAGTCACGAATGTCCCACTGGTTCAAACCAGGAATGTGTGAACGATAATGATGGTAACAGTGATAATAATTATGGCCATCGTTAAAAGTGCTTACTAGTTCAAAACATAAAACTGTATTTAAAAGTGATCCATAGCACTAATAATTCTGTTCGTTACCACAGTTAACATAGCAATTTCAAATGCCTTAAATTATTAATTTCTCACAGCAACCCTGAAATTGGTGGAATAGATGGTTTTATTTCAGTATATCAAATGAGACTGAGATTATTTGTTAAGTATTACATAGCTAGTAAACAGAGCCAGACTTGAACTTAATTTACTTTAAACATCTATATATGAGAATAATAATGAGTGAGCTATGTGTTCCTGGACATCACTGGTGCTTCACAAAGTGATTTTGTTCCACAGGGGACATGTGACATTATTTGGAGACATTCTTGGCTGTCAGTACTGGTAAGGGGAAAATCTTACTGGCACCTGGGGAAAGAGGCCAGGGAGGCAGTTAAACATTTTGTAACATGTGGGAAAGTCCTGTGCAGCAAAGAAAATTATTCAGCCCACAGTATTTGGAGCACTGAGGTTGAGAAATGCTGATCACTAATGCCCTAGGATAAAGACTGAGGTTTTACTTTGTAAGATTTTCCTGATAAACATCAAGTTTACTCCAAACGTCAGTTTGTCCAACTCTTCAGTTTCTCTCAGATTCAAGCTTTAAAACTCAGCAATAACCTCCAATCAAAGTTTATAGACCAAATCAAGAGAAGACATGATGAGATTGAAGTTTGGAGTAAGTCTGATGCTTAGCCGTGAAACCATTCAAAAAGAAACTTTTGCTCAAAGGCCTTACACTTAACCGTTCTTTCCTCATTAGGTTATTTCCCAGGAGGCGTACATTGGGTATCGGTCGGAAAACAAGACAAATCTGGGCTTTTAATGAAACTGCAGAATCTTTGCTCACGTTTGGACCAGGATCAGAGTTTCTCCCAGAGGGTTCCTCTTAATATTGAAGAGGCCAAAGACCGACTCCGCTTTCTGATGCTGCGCAAACACCCGAGGTACAGGCGGTCGGATTTAGTAGGTGTAGGAGACTGCCCTGTGGACATCTGGGAACACGATGCCCTTTTCCTGCTGTCCTGTAGAGAGGCGAAGAAAGAGTCGTTGCTTTTCTGCTCTCTCGTATTAAAAAAAAGTAGTAGCTACTACTTGCCCTAAAATTGTCACTTCCTTTTTTGCATTCTTCTCACCACATTGTCTCATATGTACCTTTGTAGACTCTAAAGATATATATCTTATGTAGGTGAATTGGCAAGTGGTCCTTGTTAGAATAGTGCATATTTCCTACTTTGAATCCACTGTTTCTGATGTATTAACATAGAACAAGAAAGAAAATAAAAGTTGGTAATTGGTGAAGGATGGAGAATTTTTAGTGGGACCATTCTGTTAGGGTGTCTTTTTAGAGGTACATGTGACTCTTCTGTGTATTTTAAGAATTTAGTTTTTCAATAATTGATTAATTCAATAGTTATTATAATTCTGTGCAAGGCTGTATGATCAACTCAGTTTTCATTAGCTAGAGGGAGACACAGCTGTTGCTGCTTGTTTTAAGAATGTAATTGTATTCACAACCTGAGAAGCAGCCAAGTAGCTTGCCCTGAGCAGCTAGGTCCACTGAGGCTTTAAAGAACATCTGGGGACCCTGCACTGAGCCACTGGGCTCTGCAAGGCCATGAGATGGCAGCCCGAGTCCTCAGACACTGGCAGCACTTCCTCTGGGCCCTCTGGTGTGAGCCAGCCCCCATCATAGCCTGGCAGGCACTTGTCTCTTTGTCATTCGTTCAAATCCTTGCTCACCCTGGTCTGCATGCAGCCTCTGGAAACCAACAGTACGCGACTGGAAACTCATACTTGGAGCTGGGCGTGCTAGCCCCAGACCTGCGGGGAATCTGCCCCTCGTAAGAACACTGTATCCCAACTGGTGGAGCAGCTTAGGTCATGGAGATGCCCACAGGCATTGCTGATACTGACTACAGCTGAGGAAACCACATAGATACTGTACAGTTGTGCCCTACATAGATACTGTACAGTTGTGCCCCACATAGATACTGTACAGTTGTGCCCCACATAGATACTGTACAGTTGTGCCCCACATAGATACTGTACAGTTGTGCCCCTGTGGAGCACAGTCAACATGCTCTGCCCAACCAATACTGCACACTGTGAGAGAAACTCAACCTATATATGTACCAGGTTTTTTTTTTTGCCAGAGGAGTAGTATGCTGTTCAGATGAAAATGCTAGTGTATAATTATGCTTCAGGCTTTAGTTGTATTTTTTCTCTCATTTGTTGTGGTGAGTTAAAAGGTTTTGGACAGATGTATCAGGAATTAACATAAAAGCCCTTTATTATTTTGAATAAACAAATTGATTTCATGGATAGAAAATACTAGTATTCCAAATGAAAAGTATTATTTTTGCTAGTATATACTTTTAGGTTGGCACATACGAAATTGCTAGTGTTACAGGTAAAACGTGACCACATAGTGCCATTGTTAATATAATTTATTCTGAGATCAGGATATTCTGAGCACGCTGTGATATCAGTACCCTGGAGGCTGAGGCAGGAGGCCAGCCTGAACTACATAGGGAGACCCTGTCTCAAAATAAAGCAAAATGAAACCAAAAATGTATAATTTATTCTAATGCTAATAAGCTCAGTTCTAGTTTGGTTTTCATGCTTAAAGACTGAATTGGGTTATTCTGTTATGTGGATAGTTCTCTTTAGGCATTCAATAAGTGATGTCTGGATGAATGAATTTCTAACACTTGTATGGCATACTCACTTTTTTTGTAGGACAGTTAATTTTAATGTGTTCTGATTTGGGGTGTGAAGAAGGAAAGTCTAGTGTTTTTGTTTTTTTTTCTTACTTGAATCAACATTTGGAAAGGGAGTATAGCAAGAATTGGAGGAAGAATCCTAAGCCAGGCATTTATGCCTTTATTTGTTAGATTTTAAAAACCACTGGTAGGATTGTTTTGAAAAGAAACTGAAAATAAGTGTTAGTAGTGATTCATTATGCTTATTTTTAAAGGTCTCTGTTGATTTTGGATGATATTTGGGATCCTTGGGTGTTAAAAGCTTTTGACAATCAGTGTCAGATTCTTCTTACAACCAGAGATAAGAGTGTTACGGATTCAGTGATGGGTAAGGATGATTAATTTATATTTTAGTACCTTTATCTGGAAAGGTGCTAAAGGTGTTAATTATTCAGTTCAGGGGCATTTGAATATGTGGTATACCAAATTACTTCCTATGGCTTACAATTTTGTTGCAGGTCCTAAATATGTAGTCCCTGTGGAGAGTGGCCTTGGAAAAGAAAAAGGGCTTGAAATTTTATCCCTTTTTGTTAATATGAAGAAAACAGATTTGCCAGAACAAGCTCACAGTATTGTAAAAGAATGCAAAGGTATAATTCTTTATTTTATGTATGAAGGAGAGCAGCCTGGGTAACTTAGGGAGACCCTGTTTCAAACTTAAAAAATGAAAACGGAAGCTGGGCTTGTAGCTCTGCATGAAGGCCCTGGGTTCAGTCCCCAGAACCTCCCAAGCCCCAAATAAAAATCTCAGTGTGCCCAGCCACTCAGAATCTCTCTGAGCCCTGACCTTTTGGGTGTCTAATGGATCGCATAGAGTGCGGCCTGAGGCTGCTGAAAGGGGTGGAGCCAGGCCCTGTGTGTGCAGGTGCGGGGCCCCCTGCAGCGTTCCTTCCTTGTGGGCCGGGACACTTTCTAAGATAGGGTTCCTGTGACATACTGTCAGACAGAGTAAGTCATGGGATTTATGTGAATTAGCATTTCTGTGACTTACTTTGGGGAAGAGAAGTTTATTTCTGTGGTCCAAACTGAGGAGGGAGTTAAGAGCCAGGAGCCTTCAATGGAAAACCAAAGTATTGGTGTCATAATAGCACAGTTGTTTATTGGATACTTGCATTTAAGAGATTATTCTTGACTCACTTTTTTGTAACAAGTATTTTTAATTGCTTTTTCTTTTTTAAAAGGAAAAAGAAATTAATTTTAAATACTCTATTGAAGCTACTAGTCTTGTTACATTTTTGTAAATATTTACTCAGCTTTTATATTTACTCTTTGTTTCATGTAGTTTTTATTTATTTTTTTATGATGATCCTGGAACTTGAACCTAGGGAGTGTTGATTACATCTTCAACCTTTTGTTTCAGTTTTATTTTGAGATAAGATTTTGCCAAGTTGCAAAGGCTGGCCTCAAGATTTGTGATCCTCCTGCTTCAGCCTTCTGAGTAGCTGAAATTACTAGTGTGTACCACCTTTACTTGCAGTATTTTTTCATATACTAGAATTTGAAACTTTATATAGTCAAATAAAAATTTAGATTAGTTTACATAGTTTTGATTTTTACCCTTTTTGTATATGTTATTTTTCTATATTGTTAAATATCTTTTTAAAAAATTATCAGTGGCATGATATTGTGAATTACCTTGATTTATTAAACCAGTTTTCTACAATTGAACATTTCACTATTATAAATAAGTCTGTGATGAATAGCCTTAAATGAAATCTTCTTAGTTTTATAATTTCATTAGAATAAATAATTAGAAGTAGACCCAGCAGTTAGAAATAATTTAAGATTTTAGGTAATATGCAGTGGAAATTGTTTTCAAAACTAAGTTGGTCCAGTGTGGTGGTGCACAACACCTTATAATCCCAGCACTCAGGAGGGTGAGGCAGGAGGATTGCTGCATGTTTGAGACCAGCCTGGGCTGCATAGTGAGTTCAAGACCAGCCTGAACTACTTAACTTCGTGGAAATTTTAAAGGTTAGATGGTATTAACACAGTTACTTTTTTGTTTCTAGGTTCTCCTCTTGTAGTGTCTTTAATTGGTGCACTTTTACGTGATTTTCCTAACCGCTGGGAGTACTACCTCACGCAACTTCAGAATAAGCAGTTTAAGAGGATTAGGAAGTCTTCATCTTATGATTATGAGGCTCTAGACGAAGCCATGTCTATAAGTGTTGAAATGCTTAGAGAGGACATCAAAGACTATTACACGGATCTTTCCATCCTGCAGAAGGATGTTAAGGTGCCTACAAAGGTAATGGATGGGCCAGGAGTCCTCGGCGTGGCTCTTCGTGGCA
>PVJX010033679.1:0-19499 GCA_004027295.1 Dolichotis patagonum | reverse complement strand
GCCACTGTACTTTTCCCAGGCAGGTCTCCAGGAGGTTACCTGCAGGTGAAGGGTGGGCCTACAGGTCCCAAAGAGTCAGGCCAAAATGCTGGTTTCTGCAAAGTTCCCAGTGCCAAACAGACCTGGCCAAGATGCCAGTCTCTGCAAAGTTCCCAATCCAAACAGTGCAGGCCACTCTGCAGGTCTGGGAGGTTCCCGGTCCCAAAGAGTCAGGCCGAGATGCTGGTCTCTGGGAGATTTCCTGCAGGTGAAGGGTGGGGCTATGAGCCCCAAACAGACCTGGTTTCTGCAAAGTTCCTGGTCCCAAACAGACCTGGCTAAGATGCCAGTCTCTGAAAAGTTCCCAATTCAATCAGCGCAGGGCACTCTGAGGGTCCGGGAAGTTCCTGGTCCCAAAGAGTCAGGCTGCGATGCTGGTCTCTGGGAGATTTCCTGCGGTGAAGGGTGGGGCTACGGGCCCAAACAGACCTGGCCAAGATGCCAGTCTCCGGGAAGTTCCCTGCGGATGAAGGGCAGGCCTACCAGTCCCAAACAGTCAGGCCGAGATGCAGGTCTCCGCAAAGTTTCCAATCCAAACAGCCCAGGCCACTCTGCAGGTCCAGGAGGTTCCTAATTTTCAAAGTTTCCAAAGACAACCAATGATCATGTTTTGTATTGGAATGCTTATATTCTTTAATAGATTTTCATCCCTCTTCCTTTGATCTGTTCTTTTTCTCCAGAACGAGCACATAGTAGAAATTTAATATACTGTGTTAAACTAAAATTGTATCAATTTGGACTGATCTAATGCTACAAAAAATAATCAGTTCTAACGAGGTTAAATGAACAACTCAGTGGATTTTGACTTTGAATTTTGGATTAGTTAATAAGTGAAGACTGGAATATTCTCTGAGATGTGCTTTCTTTCAAATCAGTGTTTATTGAACTACAGGCAGAGATACAGAATTCAGAATTAAAAACTCTTTACAAGAGTTTTCTTTACAAGTATTTTTAATTGCTATGTTTTCATTTAATAATGATGTGAAAAATAATATAGCACATTCTGAATTATCTGTAAATTAGGAAGATTGCTTCCTGACAAATTTTTGCCCATGATTTGCATGTCACATAATCACATTAGGCTAACCAGGACCTCCTTAAATATTGTCAACCAACAGGACAAAAAACAGCTGGAATAAATCATGTATTCACACTAATCAAGACTACCAGGATCACAGTATACTAGTGATCGTAGAACATACTTTACCACCTATCTTACTCACATAACTAATATACAGGTCAATAGCATAGTTCTATTGTGAGAAGCCCATTTCATTTTAGCAATAAACTTTTTTTTCACACTTAATTAGTTTTCAACTTACATTTTATAAAGTTTGTGGTGATACTTCAATATTACTTAGTTTTCTTTTTAATTTTATAGTGATAGAGCTACATTCAGAACAAGGATATTGATAATTTAATAAATTTACATCACTATTTGATGGTCATAAGAATACATTTGTCAAAAGGAATATATATAATTCTCAAGTTTGACAGGCATTGTACTATTTTAATATCCATTCAAAATAGCCCACTGTATATGTGTTGGAATATTTACATTCATACCCCAATTTTAGTTCTTATATAAATAATATCAATATACACAGGAACAAATGTTGATTCTTTCTATATCCTAAGGATTTCTCATATTACTGCAGCTAAAAGAGAGTTCAAAAATATTCCTTCCTTATGAGGTCAGTGAATTGTAATCAGCCAGTTGTCTTTATGAATGCTTTCCCTTACACAAGAAGTTAGTTATTGTTGGAGAACTAAAAACAACTTCCAGGCTGCTCTAGGATTCAGAGTTTAAACAAAATATATCTTTTTAAAAAAGGTATATCTTTACATCTTTTGAAAGATGTAAAAATCAAGTGCATTTCTCTTTTAACTGAAGTGTAAGTCTTTTCAAACAAAGAAATGATTACTGCCATTTGGTCATTTCAACACCAAGACAGATCAGGCAATTAAAGATACAGCTAATCAGGAAGACAGCCTCAAGTAGTTAAGGCACCAGAGGAAGGATTTTTTTTTAGGGTAAATAACACTGCCTATGACCACAGATTCAGACATCCAAGGACCCATGCATCAAGTTGATGGCACCATTTACATGAAGTCCCCACTGCGATCAGCTCTCTGACTTGCACAAGAAAGAAAAATGCTTCCAAGGCCCAGTTAAAATTCTGATTAATAGGTTGGTCAGGTACAGAGCCAACATTAGCAATGGGCTGCAGTTGGTGCTTTGTCCAGAACCATGGATCATTTAGGATGAATAGAGCTCTCACTGATGGAGTTAACAGCATCACTCAGGCAGCAACTTGAAATGCAGCCTCAGGGACTGTTTGGCCCTGCAGTTGGCACCACAGCCAGAAAACACTCCAGCTGGGCAGCAGAGCCCAGCCAGCCCTTCTCACCTGACCTGCCAAGGTTGGCAGGTGCTGCCCTTTCCACATCCAGATTCGGCACGCATGCATAGTGAAGAGAGAAGCTGTGATTGTGCTTCTTAATGGTGAGGAAGCTGGAATAGGTTAGGTTTTTTCCTTTGTTTTTAAACACACTATTATTTAAGATAGGCCAGATAATAAGCAAAAAAGAGGACAAGTTTTGAATGAGGAAAACAAGGAGGGATCGTAACCCTAAGAAACTTAAATCTGCATGGACGATGTTGTAACTGAGTTTTTGCAATATTTATTCCTTGTGGAAAGGTGATGAGGCTTTAGCAATATCAGGAAACCATAAAAATGCAAGAAAGCAGGGACACTTTAGCCACCCAGTCTTAGAGATACAGCAGCTGCCTGACGTTGCAGCACAAAGAACCTGGTTGAAAGGCAAAATGGTTTCAGGTTTTCCTGCTGTGGTCATTAGATATGTGAGCTGCTCTCACAGGGTGTGTTGGGCCTGGGAAGCTGGACACCTGTTGTCGCAAGAAACACAATACACTTATTGATTTAAGAGGGCTTCACAGAGTAACTGAAGAGGACACACAAAAATCCAAAATAATAAATGAACCAATGACGTTGCAAAGGGGCCTCAAAAGGAAAAGCATAGATCCACATTACTTTATCTCAGGCACTACAAAGCAGAAAGAATTGCTTATGGGAAGTTGGAGGAAGGGCAGGGAGAGAAAAGTGAGGAGGGAGGCACTGCTTAATAAAAAATGGTGTTGTACTTGAGACCATCTGAAAGAACCCTTTCTGATTTATCTTCTTCCCAAACAGCAGCAGCAGCGATTGAAGTGACTATAATAGCCCAGGAGAAATGTTGGTGCTATTACTTGGGTGATTGATGGAAGCACTGCCAAAACAGCTAGGGAATTTGTCAATGTGATTTTTGAAGTTTGTAAATGATGACACTGGCAAAGTGTAAACAAACTCAGCTTCAGCAGACACGCTGCATAGTCCCCAAAACTGACACTCATTTGTTGGATTGTTCCAATTTGGAATCATCAGCTGGAGTAACAAGCTCTGGTTTCCTAGGCCAGGGCCAATGGAGTCTGCACAATATGCAAGATTGAAGGAAAAGGATCAAAGTAACTGTTGTGGAGTTACCCAAAGTACAAAACCACCAGCTTGATGCATGGCATCTAGCAAAAGAAAAGTAAAGGGCCTCGGTAATTTTGGAACCTAAAGACTCAAAAGTTCCACAGTTCCACGACCATTGTGTGAATTACACTAATTTTTTAATGGCAATGTTACAATGACTAGCACTCCACTTCCTTGACTTTAGGAAGGTTAATTTTTATCAGGTTCTGTTTCCAAGATATTTCTAGGAGAAAGTTCTACAGCCCCAGATCCATTCTGAATCATCTTTGGATTACTTAACCAGCTGTTCATTAAACTGAAAGTCTTTTCAAAGTTTGTTCCTTCCATTCCTACTTGTTGGATGAGGCATATTTAACTCAGTGTACCTTATATCTGAGATTCAGAGGTAAAGACATGTTAGTTCTGCATTCATCAGACTTATATTCTCTTAGTAGAGACAGATATTAACCAAATGAAAATAAAGATAGTTATCTAATTATATGTGTTGTGATTGGTATTAATAATAAAAATGTGTTAATATGCTAAGAATATGTTAATATAAGGACAGAAAACAGGTCTTGACCTGTTAAGTAAGAAATCCCTAAGGAAGGGATATTGAGGGATATCCTAAAACATATAGGAATCACCTTTGGGTAGGTGTATTACTCAGATTTTTCCATCACTGGGACAAAATACCCAATACTTTAAACTAAAAGGAGGAAAGGTTTGTTTAGCTTACAGTTTTGAGAGGATTTAGTTCACAATCAGCTGTCCAAAGGCAGAAACGGCATGGTTGAGAGCATGACGGGGAAAGCTGTTCTATCCATGGCAGCCAGGAGGCAGAATATGAAGAGAGTTAGGACAAGAACACACATTTCCAAGTCATCACCTGGTGACCCACTTCCAAACAGATCATACCTCCAAATAGCACACTTAGCTACTGATCTCATCAATCAATAAATCTTTGTATCTAAACCATAAATTTGCACCCCTGGTCCCCAAAATACTCAAGTTCATCTTCATTATACAAAATGCATTTAGTGCTAAAAGTAAAAGGTCCAGAATTTCTGAAAAGTCCAAGTCTAAAGTCTGCTTTGAGACTCAAGGCTAACTCTTGGCTGTGAGTCCCTGTAAAAAAAAATCATTAAAAAATTTAAATAATTCCAACACACAATGGCACCAGGAAGCATTCCCACACCAAAAGGAAGAAATTGGTAGAAAGAAAGGAACCAGTTCAAACCAAGACCAAAATTCAATTGGGCAAACATTAAGTCTTCCAGTTCCATAGTTAGCAGCCAGAGCAGATTGTGAAAAGATGTAAACTCCAGAGGATTTGGGCAGACTAGCAGCCTTTGTGTCACTATAGCCTTTATGACTTCTCTCTTGTGATAAGCTTTCCTCAGGAGTCAAACAATGTTTCTGTAATCTCCAAATTCTTGGGTTCTCCACTCTAAAAGTTTTGCACACTGCTCTCTCAGAAGCACATTATCTAACTCCTAAAGTTTTCTCTTTAATCTTAGAAGCCTCACTGACCCCACAATTCTTGTATTCTCGTGTAGACCTGAAAAAACAGTACCACGTGGGTGATGTCAAGGTCCACCACAAGCACAAACACTTCACTAGTACCAATTTTCTGTATTTGTCAGCTTTTCATTAACTGGGACAAAAAGCTGATATCCACTATCTAAGTGAGGAGAGGTTTATTTTGACTCATGGTTTTCAGAGAATTCAGTCCATCAGCTGGCTCCAAGGCAGACACAGAATAGTGGAGGATATGGCAGAGGGAAGTTATTCAACCCATGGTAGCCAGTAAGTAAAGTGTAAAGGGAGGAGCCAGGGACAAGAACTTACCCTTCCAGGTCACAACTCAACTACCTCTAACCAAATAACCCCTCCTAACAGCACAGGTGCTGAACTGAATATATTACCTCCATGACCTGGTCACCTTCTAAACACATGAGATTTTAGACAGATTTTTAGATTCAAATCATAACAGCAGAAGTGGGAAAAAACTGATCCAGAAAAATAGAATAGCAAGCAAGAAGGCCTAGAAGGCATGCAAGATTGAGATGTCATCAAGAAAAGTATTAAATTCAAAAAAAGAATAAGAAAAGTTCACATAAAGAATTGTTAGACCATGATAAGAATTTAGTCCTATGTTTTCAGACAAAGCCATTAAGAGATTTCAGGCATGAAAACAATAGTGTCAGTTTACATTTGAAGAAGGCCACTGTGACTGGAATGCAGAGATTGCATCAAGGAAGCTAAGCAGGCACAGGTGTCAGTAATAAGAAGTTCTTGCAGTGGTTTAGGTGAAAAATTATGGTGGATTAGCTAACAAATATAGCAGTAGGAGTAAAAAGAAATGAGCAGATTATAAAGAGATCTGAGAAGTAAAAATCACAGACTTTAATAATTAAGTAGACAGGTTATGCCTTCTAATGATTGATTATTGTCTGTGGTCATTCTTTCACACAGGTAATTTTTTCAGTAAGAAACAGAGAAGATCTATGGCATTATGCTTCCCTTTAATAAAGAATAACACAAAGTAGAAAAATGTGGTCTTTTGAACAAAGGCCTAGACCAGTGATGGTGAACCTTTTAGAGCTTTCGATGATACAAACTGCATAGGCACCACAGATTCATCACCACTGGCCTAGCCAACAGCAGGCTGAAGCACACATCACAATTTTTTTTTCTTTTGCAAAAACTAAGGATCCTGGCACAAGAAAAATAAAATGAGATCTACAGAATCTCCTGGAGAATGAAGGCAACTCTAATGATGATTTTTAAAAGGAACTGAGGAATTAAAAGTTTTATCTACAGAGGACGCATGGAGTACCCCAAGAACACAAAATTTAACAGAAAAGCCAGTTCTCTTGAAAGAAAATGAAAATATATATATTTCTGGAATAAATTGTGGAGCCAAGGCTGTGGATGCAAGAAAAATACTAGACTCCTTAATGAGGTCAAATCTCAAAACAATATTCCCACTCCCCTATTCAACAAGTGATAAATTCATCCTTTATTTTGTTCCTGTTGTTTTTTAAAATATGAGTCCCCAAAAAGAAATAAGCTGAAGTAAGTTGTACATTTTCTGACAAGCTAAGTCAAAATGTTTTGCTGTTTTGTCAGTACCTGGTGAAAACCCCACCACCTGGGCATGTCATTTCCAAAAGCACATTCCATAGCCATCAGCTTGCTGTGTCCCCATCCCGACCCTGTATTCAGAACACACCAGGGTCCAGTGCCAAGGGGTTTGACAAGAGAGATGATCTTGTGAAGATATTTTTATTCACATTCTGATGTTGTAGTAACTGAACTGTTTTGCAAAGGGACAGCCAGACAGACTTCCAGTGAGGCAATGACTAGGACTAAAAGTAACTTCATCTGTCAGACTCTTTCCATAGAAATCCAAAAGGAACCTGTGTACCATTGAAACAAACTGAAAGCGTGTCAGCATGATTGGCAAGCTGACTCCTCAAAAGAAGAAATAATTATTGCTTGATAATGGCAGCTTATGTCAGAGACCTGAATTTTGGGGCCACCATTTGTATTATTGAAGGCTGCCTGACATCATAGGAAGTCTTTTGTGGCTTCTGAAGCCAAACTATGCAGTGGCTTTGGCCTTGTCTTTTTGACAGCACCAGCATCAGCAACACTGGCGTGCGTTACCCATGTGACTATCCCTCCCTGCTCCAACCAGCCGACAAAGCAAGTTTAAAAGAGAGAGATTCATAGACATGTAGTCATAGCATTTTTTCCTCTTTTCTTTTCTTTTCTTTTCTTTTCATTTGTTCTTGTTTTTGAAGCAGGGTCTTACTATGTAGTGCAGTATGGCCTTGAACTTGCTTATGTATCCTAAGCTGGCCTCAAACTCACAGTGAACCTCTTATCTCAGTCTACCAAGTGCTGGGATTACAGGTGTGCACCAATACATCTGGCTTTGCTACTTTTCACTAAATCATTTTCTATATTAACAATCAATGTTTGTGAAGTCATTCTACCTCAGCCAAAACAAGTTCACTAACTTTTCATTATCCTGGCTTGTAAGAGAAAAACATAGACAGAGAGACACATGGTTCCTACCTTCTAAAAAATTTGAAGACGTTTACTAGATAATATTTATTTATTCCTTGATAACTTCTTTTTATGGTATTATTTTGAATTTACTAGATTTTTTCTTATGTTTCTGTAGGAATGCAAAACAAAAAAACATACTTGCATGCAATATATTGAGCCTTCTGAAGCATAAACTACCTCATAAATCAGGAATATCTAGGGGAAACAATTTGTGTGCTAGACAGTAACTATCTCTGTGTACTTTTACATTGCTAGTGTTGTCAGGAGGATGTCTCTCTTTGATTCTTTATTCATACAGGAACATGGTGCTCTTGATCATTCTTTTATTTCCAGGCATGGTATAAGATACTGACTTATTTCAAATAAGTATTTCTTAATATTTTAGAATATATAACTGCTTTGCTTGCTACTTTTCTGAGAGGAACAGAGGCCTGTACCAAGGAAGAACTTCCCCCATAGAATATAGAAATCATGTTATTCTTTGAGGCAGAAATTGCTCATTACCTAATAATTTCGTCTCTCCTCACTGAACTGATTTTAATCAGAGTAGTGCCTGGTTAAAGCAGCTTATTTCTCATCTCCCATTGCTGATAACAATGGTCACTTATACCAGTTCTAGATGGTAAGTTATTGGGGATCTCAGGAGAGTCACTGTTTTCCTGAGTGGAGTGGGTATGTGGGAGAAAAACAGCCTCTTTACTGTCATCACAGGGCAATGCACTAGTTTTAACCACTTACCTTGAGGCATCTTGTCATATGAAAAAAAAAATCTCCTACATGTTTAACGCGGTTTAGTGCGGTAGAGACTGTGAGTGCTGTTCATCAAAAATCATTTTCTCCTTTTCCTGAGCACACAGCTGTATTACTTTCCCCAGGCTTCCTTGTAGTGAGATGCGGACTTGAAAGTAAAGTACTATGAAAGGGATAGCCCTACTACGAAACCTGGTGGACATTTACATGCTCCTTTACTTCAGTTAGCTAAAAGTTGATACTTAAAGCAAACGTAGAAGTCACACATTGAAGAAGATTTACACCAAAACCACCATAAGCATGGATATCTGATTGACCTAGCTTGGGTTTTTTACACAAGAGAAAAACCTACGGTGCAGTCAATGAAACTGTAGGACTAACTTGCTGGAACTAACACTATTCCAAATCCTGACACTACCCTATTTGAAGCAGGATACTGCCAGCACAAAATGAAATAGTCACTGGATTATTGCTCTGCTGATAGATAGCTAAAAGACTGGAGAACTTGTTTTGTTCTAGCAGAATAACTGATTAAATTTATTCTTGAAAGGCAAACCAGGTGTCTAGTAAGATTAGCTACAGGGAAAATAGTTGAAAAGAGAGATGTTAGTGTGTATCCGTTGTTCTAGGCTGCTTACAACAAGAACTTACAAGGAAGATTGTACCTTAGGGAAGAATGAACAGGTTTCAAAAAAATCTCAGGATTAAAATGAGTCCAAGAATATATGGTCTCATAGGATTGGAAAAGCCCATAGCTTCTGAACCACAAGAAATATGAAATAAAATGACAAAGGCTTGAACAGGAAAATCCCATAAATTCTTAGCAATTAGACCAAGCATTGAAATTGTTGACCTTAAAACAATTTGCTTTAAGTTGAAAGTGGCACTAAGATAAGGAAACAATAAAATAACATTTGAGAATCATATCAAAGAAAGACCTTCAAGAGATAGTTACTGGTGCCTGAAACTAACTTGGAAGCATGTAGCGTGAAGCTTAGAGAGATTTTTAAGGAGTGGTGCTGACAAAAGGAAAAAAAAACTATGAATTTACTTTAAAAACAAAAGAAGGAGAAAACAGCCTATGAAAAAATAGCGAGAAGTCTTGGCTTTCCACACTTGTACTAGCAGGTTATAAAACTATGTAGTTTCCAAGGAAGGTGAACATACCAATGGCCCATTTCATATAAACAGGGAAAATAAGAACCAGTCAAGGGTAGAATGAAGAGGATAGATAATAAGGAACAGGAAGACAGATTTCTTGTAAATGGAAAGAGTACTAAGAGATGAAGAGAAGGAAGAGGGAGTGCTGGGTAAAAGGACATAAAATCAATTAGGATGTGTTATATGTTTACTAACTCCCACAGTAAATTTAATCATTATATATGGCAAACATGCACTAATCAATTTTTTTTAATTTTAGAAAAACAGCAGCAGAAAGCAATGAACATGGAATCTGTCCTATGAGTGAATCCTAACTTCCTTCTCGCAATGCTTGTCCAAGCAAGATTCCATTCAACTCGGCCAATGAAGACTTGGCCTCCTAACCTTTTGTTAAAGAAAGTTTCTCTTACAATTATCCTGCTCTTCATCCAGTAGTGTAAAGTGGAAAAAAGAGAGTGTTTTGTTTCGTTTTGTTTTGTTTTCTGGTTTTTTTTTCTTAAGAGTTAGCTAGAATCATGCAGCCTATCTTCTTGATTGAGGGAATTGCTTATCACTCAGTTATTGCAGATAATAACTAAATGCTGGCATTATTTTTTTCTCCTTTAGGAAAAGACTTAGTATGATATTTGAATAGTAAACACCTTAGGCAATAAAGAAATAAAGCAGACTTTATATTTACATTTAAGGAAGAATTTAGGGGTGGTTACTAGCACCTAGAAATTACTTATAAATAGACAGCTATTTATTTCTTCTGTCTCTTCTATGTCTCAGTTTTGCTATTAAAGCAAGTGTTTAATTTTGGTGAGTTCTGCCAAACAAAATGTGATCAAAAGCAATACATGTCAACCACTTCCAAATCCATCCAGAAGAGTCTCCTACACATCTTCCTCTGTGCTCTGAAGAAACAGCATGTAGATGGTACCCATTCCCAGCAGTTTGGTTCAATGAGTGGTGTTTTCAGTAAAGCTCCAATCCTTGGGCCCCATGGATAAATTATAGCTACATTGGTCTGGTTAATGAACAAGAAATAGAACATCTATTGGTTTGGCCACTACAACATTGTGGTTGATTCCAAAACCTGGTACTAACACTGAAGCCAGCATTAGCACAGCTGTGTGTAAGCCTGATATTCCTAACTGATTTTCCTTTGATGGCTAAAAGATTTCCCTCAAGTGTGTTTAAATGTAGAGATGGCAACATCCGGAGGGTCTATATATAGTCAGAAAAGCAGAAACTGAAACTTTGCTCATCTTCTCACCTCTTTTTTTTCTCTATTTATTTGCAAGTAATGTACCATTTCTCTTATACTCATTTTAATTTTTATCAGTTTATGGGAATTTTGTTTGTGATTTTCCTATTATATTACAAAATGCTGGGAAATGATCTCATATGCCAGACCAAGAAATCTGGAGATGTCACTGTGACAACTTCTTCAACTCTGATGGAAAGGGTTAAGCCAGAGCAGAAACAAAGGCAGTAACTCATGAGAGAAAGTGATTTTAGGAGTACAAACTATAAAGGCAACATCTCAGGACCAGGAAGACAAATTAAGTTGGACTAAAGAGATCAAGTCTACCCAAAACCTGAAAAGAGATTTGGAATCAAATGGTTCCACTTGTGACCCAATGTGAGGTAAATGTACAAAAAGCATGGTACAAGAGTGCCTAAAATTATTATCCATGTCTGAGGTATTAGAAAAAAAGATGTGCAGCAATATGTCAACTTAGTATTAAAAGTAGATACCTGGGTAATTTGGATATGTTTCATTGCAGGGTTTTTCACATTTAACCCAGAAGAAACAGAGCTGCTGAGAAAGGAGAGCCAAGTGCACTTGGGTGAATTTATACACTCACTACAGATCAATTCACACACATACCTGGGTTCAGCCAGTTGTCAGCACAATCCAAATTGATATCAGAATTTTTTTAAAGCTCTATATTGGGTGAAAATTGAAACAATAATCATTAGATGGAATTTTTCTTTCTCTTGTAATTGAAAAATGTGCCATGTTTATTAGAAAAATACAGATTGTCTCTATATAAATGGAATAATAGTTCTTGTTTAAAAATATGTGTAATCTCATTTTACTTTATCTTATGTCTTTGTTACTTTTCTTGTTGGTAGAACAAAATACCCAACACCCACAAGTTAAAAGAAAAATGCTCTATTTTATCTTACTATCTGTAAAAGTTTCAGTCAGAGAAGAAACAGGCCTTGGCATGGCATGCAGGAAGGCACCAAGCAAAGGAGCAGCAAGCTAGAGTCCCCTTCCCTTCTATCCCATCTAGACTACACCTTTCCATTATCTTCACCTAGAACTATGCTAAACCAAGCATTGGACTCACTTACTTATATCTCACCCTTAGTCCCAGTACCACACACCCTAGATCCAGCCACCTATGAAAAGCCCCATGTATGAACACATGAGGCTTTGGCATGAAAGTCTAAATATAAGCCATACCACCTTGTATTTAAACAAAATGTTTTAAAGAAAATTTTAAAGATTGCAAAATCAAACAAAACTTACAAATAAAAATGATCAGGGATATTTTTGAAGGTGCTGTAACATTCTGCATCAAGCATTGGTTCCTGGCTCCGGAGAGGAAAACGTGTGCCCCTTGATCTCCAGGATGAAGTTGTCATGCTGGCTTCCTGGCATGTACTCAACTTTGCTTGCTTGTCCTTGGAGGAGCTCGGGGCCTCCATATTGCTGAAGATGGCTGTGGTACTTTTCAGGACAGCCCTGGTCTTTGTTGTAAGTGTGACTTCTTGGCTCCAGTGTAGAACCCTCAACCTACCAGCACAGCTCCTTCACCCTTCTGGCATAGACTTCCTAGTATACACTGCTGACCTTTGGGCCTTCCCAGCACAGATCCATGAAAGAGACTGGCGTGAGTTCTTCTTGTGGGCTCTCGACCTCCAGTTGGACTCAGGAGAGGCATTGTCATGAGTTCTGGGTCTTCATCTGGACTCATGTGGGACATTGCCATGGGATTCAGGCTCTTGTCTGATATTCTATGTCTTTAGTGTTGTAGGTAGATTTCCTGAATTTTCCTGTGTTAACTCTGGGTGACCATCATAAAAATAATATTATAAACTCCACGTCCTGATTCTAATTGTTCTCCTCAAAACATCTGACTACAACAGTGGGAAACATCAAGAATCACACCCATATACCCAACCCTGAAACCCATGAACTTTCTCTCAAACTATAATAATGCTGTATTTTAGATCCTGTAAGTAAAAACACTCTCCATAATGGTTATAGTGTCTGTACTGCATAATTTTAAGTGTTTTTCCCAGTCTGAGTATCTCCTAGAAAAGGTAAAAATCTTTCAGAAATATTTTTAAAACATTTATATTTTATTTTCCATAGATCTTGTCTTCTAATTAATTAATGACTACACTTGTACTTTCAGAGATTTCACAGATGTCCAGGGTATTCAACAGTTGAATTAAGTATATAGAAAAAAATATTAATTCCAGGTACAGAGATGAATGGATTCAGAGGCACTAAATCAGGAAACCAAATTGGCTATCACAGCTCAATGTGTTAGAATTAGCTTTAACTGTTCAACAGATAGATGAAGTACCAGTATTAAAAGTCAACAGTCAAGCACACCCTCTTGCTCCTTTTATAATCCAAAGTGTGGCCTTTTAAATTTATAACACAGTTTCAAACAATAGCAGCTTTTAGGAGCTAGTGTTTTGAAAGAATGAAAGGCCAAATTTCTAACCTCTACATAATATTCATAGCATACACATCTATGGAAAATTTTAAAAGTAAGAAGCTCCCAATTATTTGCATCCACTTGTCTACAATCAAAGTGAGTCCACATTTCCTGAACTTCAATCATTCATTTATCAAACTTCATGATGTTGTACCCAGCAGACTGACTCTGTAATGTTCCTCTACAAACATATTAATACTTCTTTAGCCATTGTTTTTTAGTACTTTTCTTTAAAATAACTCCCCTTTTAGACTTGTTTATGTTACATAGAAAGTTTCCTTTGCAATTATAAGTGAAAAATCAATTTCATTAGCCAGATTTAGGCTAATTTCATTAGCCAGATGGTTATGAAAAACCAAACTTGTAATTATTTTTAAAGTAACACATAAAAGGTGGCTTGATACCACCCAAAGTCATCTTGCACGTCATCATTTGTTTACATCCCATGCTTTCATGAATGTAGATCTTAGCCTCTGCACTCTTTGTTCCCAGAAAACAAGAGGACACAGGTAGATGGGGAAAATGTCTTTCTGCATCTCAAGTAAGATCAGCACAGAGGATCACTTTTCCCAAGAGCAAAAGCCTAGGCATGTCTTTCAGATGCTCACCAAGGTGAAAAAGGAAACAGTACTAGCCTGGAGGAATTATTCCCCTTTTCCTTTTCTGCTGATACCTGAGCTATCACAGATTGGTATCTGAGATGCTTTATAAGAGGACTGCCTCAGCTACAAGGGAAAGAGACTGCTGAATTCAGAACCACTCACACTCATTGTGGCTGCTAATCAGGAAACAGCAGAAAACTCAGACCAGTCACTCCCCAGAGAGCTCTTGATGAACAATAGATTTTCCTTTTCTAAAGTTCAATATAGCTTAAACTTATCTATTTCTAACTCCATCTCATCTGCAGCTTGGTAACTGGGTTTCCTAATCAAAATTAGTGCAAGTATCAAGGTGAAATTGAAAGTGAAATTGGCAGCAAAGGGCAAATGTAAAAGGCCCATAATGGGTTGAAAGCCAAATGGCAATTTCTAGCTAGGTCCCTTACCTCAGGCTGGACTCAACCAATGCATTCACATTTCAGCTTGCTCTTTCAATAATTTTATCAATACATTAAGCCTCGCAAGGTTTATGTGCAGAAGTGATCCTACACTTAGTTAGAATAGTTAGTCACATGTATGTGATTTTTAGAATGCCTCCAAAATGCATCCTCTATTCAAATACATTTCCACTACTGATCTGACCATGTGATTCCTGCAATTTCTTTGAGAACTCAGTTATCAAAGTCACTATTAGAGAACAAACACTGATCCAAAGGGCAGATTCTTAAGGCCAGTTCCCTTTCAATACATCCCCAGTTAAATGTTGGGATTAGACATTTACTCAAGTAGATCTAAGATTTCATGTAAATTTAAGCAAAAGTAGAGCAATTAGAACATATCAAAACTCTATCTTTCTATCTATCCAAACTACATATTGTGTATATATATATATATATATATGTATATATATATATATATATATTTGAGATAGCTCTGAAAAGAAAAATAGTATCTTTAAAATTAAACTATTTCTCCAGCTTCCTCATATTGAGATTGAAACTTCCACCACAGGCTTGAAAACCAGGAGATTTCATCAGAACCCAATTTTCAATATTTTCTGGGTCTTCTGGTAGGCCAAAGCCTGACTAAACCTACAAATACACAATTCCTGGCTTTTGCCTACTCCTTGTATAAATCGGAGTGCTTCTGTACACTCTAGGAGTCAGACTAGTTATCCTTTCAATTTCTTCAAATTGTGAATAAACTCAATTTTTTTTCATTTTTATGAGTTTTTTCATACTCTTAATAGCTAGTGGGTAAACTCAGATAGTAGGAGCCTAGGTTCAGCTCACTAGCAGGGCACCCTAGGTTAACATTCTGACTGCATATCTCTGGGAAGCAAGCAAGAGGGTGACATCATTGGGTTCATTGGGCCAGAGAAACGCAACATCCCTTTTTAATCTATGGGGAGGGGACTGAGGGGAGATAAAGGACTTCTGATTAGAAATTTCTCAAACTTGTCTATACTGAGGAAATAGTCATGGTAACAAGCTTCATTCCAACTCTTCCATTTCTGAATGAATAGAATGTTAGAAAATATTAGCCTGTGGTATTACTTTCCATCAGTCTAGCTGTTTCCTGTGGAGAGCCCACAGCCCCTAAAACACAAGGAAGTAGCTTTTCCGTCGTGGGAGTTTCTGTTTGGGGGATGTATTCACTGCACTTAAGAAAGCCAATCTATTCAGCAAGTCTGGTGTACTGCCTCCTGCTTTTCCTTTATTCTTACAGATATGGGAGCTCAAGGAAGACAATCTAAGAAACTCAGGTTTCAGCAAGCTATGCATATTATAAGAGTGAATTCTCCCTTTGTCTCTCTCTCTCTCTCTCTCTCTCTCTCTCTCTCTCTCTCAAAATACTCCCTACTTAAATTGCAAACCTTGGAGCCAACACGTCTGGCTCTAGCTGCTTCATCATTCATAACCTTGTTATGCAAATCAAACAAAGATACATTAAAATTCTAATTGAACCCTAATCAAAGTAGCCCCCCAAAAGCATTCTTACATGATACTACATTCCAGTATATCCCTGAATTTTGTTTATTGTCAGTTTTTAAGAAATTCAACTGAAAAGAAATAGATGAATGAAAGTTCTGCTTAGTTTTTTAATTTTTGTGCAGTTAGTGCTATTTATTCTTTGTTTAAACTTCCCCAAAAAAGACTTAGCCCTTAAATGACAAAAGCATAATCAAAGCAAAAGGAAACAAATAAATGAACAAAAACATAGAGGTGGAAATGAACCTATAGAGCCTTGAGTAACTAAAAAAATACCTCTCACAAACTTTGTGTTATTGCTGGAGGCCTGAGCAGTATCACAGGCTATTTGAGAGAACATGCTTGCTGTCAATTCCCAAAGTCATGCTCTTCAACCTTCACAATCTTATTCAAAGCCTCCACAAATGTAAATATTTATGACTCACAAGCAGCATTTTCCTCACCCTGTTCAACATTATTCTCCAACTGAACACTGCATTTCTTTAAGGTAGATGTGGAGCTTCATCTCTGTGAAAAACAGACATTTTTAAGGCTCTCACTGCTATCTGCTCCAAGAGGGCAAATGATTGTTCTGAATTTCCCTCAGGCAGAGATCTTGTTAATATAAAAGTCTGCAAGAAACTTCCTATCATATTGACTACACAGGCATTTTTCCAAGAGCTCACATTAATGAAATAGGAAACGGAACTGGGGGAGATGGAAAATGATCAGGTTGCGGCACAATCTGAGTGGCAGGGAAAAGCTACCACCAAACTCATTTCCCCAGTTGGCCCTTCTGCCATTAGAAAGTAAGTGCAGCCTCCAAAGAGCCCTTGTTATAGGCTCTTAACTACCAGATATTGCATTAAACAGAAAAGATGGAAGCAAAGGCCCACAGACCTGTGTTCAAGTCCCAGTTATACCAGTTCCTGATATAACCAGTTCCTGATAGTGTTGTTTTGAAAGAGTAACAATGTCATGGCTTCAGCCCATATATAGAGAACCAGATTCCTTCTGTTGACCTAGCAGGAAATTTCTTAAAACCCAGGGGATAATACGTATAAAAACACTTTGAAAATATTTAAGGGATTGGCAAATATTATCTAAGCAGTAGTATGCTAATAAAAATAAAATAATCTTTTAAAGTTTGATCATATAAAACTATTATTACTCAACTCTATGGATGCCATGAGTTTATGTCATCATGCTAATCCAAGTAGTACATCGTGTGGAATTCTCAAGTTGAATGCTTCTGCTTTCATAACTAAACACAATATACAGTAAATATTCAAAGAGAATATACAGCATCCCTTCTTATATCCATGATCCTTCTACCCATCTTTAAAAAATGGCTTCCTAGAAAATTGTTTTAGGATTTTAGAGGTGAAAAGACTAAAACATGTCTATGTTAAAAATATTCTTACCTATTTGCAGAACTAGGATAGAATGCTTCCAGATGACAGAAATAATATGACAATGAAAGTTCAGAGCATGGTCCTAGCCTGCAGATAAACAATTGGCTTGAATATACTTATGAAAAATACCTAGGCTAAACATTCCTATAGAAAATGAAACATCATATTGTTTGTCATGTAACCAAAGTAAAATGGAAAACGTATTAGCAATGTGCATTGGTGTCAATGTTAAAAGCATAAATTTGTTGTGATTTCATCTTAATATGCTCAGAATTTTCTTTCATCAGAACATACCAATAAAGGAAGAAAATGAATATTTAAGGTAATGGAATTAAGAGGGAATTATTTAGTATATCTCAGAATCTAAAGTTGAATATGAAACATATTTTAGGCTTTCAGTGATGGAAAAAAATTTAAGATATCCAACCTCAACACTGAAACTATTTACTTTTTTTTAAAAATAATTTTATTTAAAGAGAAAAAAACAAAACAAAACAAAACAAAACAGAATAAAGGGTAGCGACAATACAGTATTCCAAGGAAAAAAAGGAAAGAAAACAACACCAAAAAAAAAAACCTAAGAAATTATTACTTGACAAATTGCACACTGACTTCTTGGAAATAGTTGTTCAAATTACAAAGTTAAAGCATATAAAGTAGACATTCAAACAGTGAGACTGTTAACAGCTCTGCTCCATGATCTGACAAAAACAGCAATATGGTGATCCACCTTACCCACTCAAATATACATGTAACTATATCAAAAGGGTAAAATTAAACACAACAAAACAGAGCAAAGCGGATCACAAGAAAGCAATGTAAGAGACAAAAATTTCAAAACTACACAATCGGAGATATTCACTCTTTATCATATTGACTCTTGTTTTCTTCCAAATAGTTGTCCAGATTGTCACATATAGGGAATTCACATGAAACAACCTAGTATGGAATTGATCTGAGCAGGACAAGGAGGGCATTACAGGTCTTCAAGGCCAGACACTAGGGAAGCCTAGAATGCCTGTCATAGTGTCTCTCATTCTCCTCAAAACAGCTGTCCATGCCTTAATGTGTGTTGAACTTAAACAAGGCAAAGCAAGCTAAGATCACTTTGAACAAAAAGTGACAGTTTTGCTGGACTTCACATCATGACATTATGGAGTTAGCACTGGGTATTGTAGTGTCTCTTTTTCTTTAAAGTAGTTCTTCATTTCAACATGTGTTATATAGTTGGTTCTCGTAAACTGTTTATAAGCTCTACACATGCATGAGTCTCTACATGTGTATCTATCATTTCTGCATTAGCAGGAAAAACAAAACAAAGCAAGATAAAACAAAACAATTCCTAGAAAAGCATGAGGCAGAAAAGTCGCATAAAACCACAATACAAGGTGATCTACAACGGTTACCATGGTGTCTCAGCAGTATATAACAACATTAATAAAAACGAAGCATTAGAGACATTATAAGACTTCAAAAGCAAGTAATAATCAAACCAGAGCGGGTATCTTAGTGAATCTTGTCATCTTCAGTGTAGTTGCCTATACTCTTAGACTTGATGCTATCCATCACAACAGATTTAAATAAAATCAGTCAAAACAAAGTAGCAATCTAACAAACCAGATTCCAATAAGATCAGTCATAATAAGACAGTATAAGTTATAAAGGGCTTCAGATTAAGTTGATAGGAAAATTAGAGATGATTACCATAATATGTCCTCTTATTTTTGGGATAGCTGACCATGTCCTCAAGTCTAGCGTAAGTAGACAAACTGGAACAGCATGTAATCCATCCAAGCAGAGTGGTGAGAATAATGCAAATTTTAAATCTTGTTACCCCATTAACAGTATCCTCTGCCTCCCTTTTTTAGACAATTCCTCCCCTTTCACTCCCATGGGGTGCACTGCTTGTTATGGGTCCCACTGCCTCCCTATATAGAGCATCTCAATGGACCCTATTTCCTGATCTACTCTGCCTGTGTTTCTCTCTGTTAGTATTTCGAGGCCCTCTATACTAGAGATTATAGCCAATCTTCCCTGCCTCATTTCTGCTATTCTATTTTTCTGCCATTGATAGTCTATTTTTCTCTTCCACTCCACTGTCTGCCTCGTTCACTGAGGCCTCTCTGCCACTGTTCCTGAAATGCTCATATTCTTGTTCTCTCTCCCTAGAATGTCCTTCAGTATTTTTTGTAGGGTTGGACTGGTGGTCACAAATTCTCCTAGTTCCTCTTTG
>PVJX010033678.1:0-19509 GCA_004027295.1 Dolichotis patagonum | reverse complement strand
TGAACTCACAACCGCGTGCTTGCAAGGCAGGCGCTTGTACCGCTGAGCTAAATCCCCAGCCCCTGGACTGCCTTTTAACTTGAGGGAAACAGTATGGTTCAGTGGTCACTCATACCCAACAGATCTTAGTAGTTCCAGATCTTGGCTTGACATTTTTCAAGTAGTGTGACTTTGGGCAAGTCATTGACCTCATCTATCCAAAAGGTATAAAGGACAGCACCTGCTTCATTGAGTTGTTGTAAGCAATGTTAGTGCTCAGTGAATGATTAGTATTATTTAAGCCATGTTAACAAGGGCCCTGAGGGGGCTGGGGATTTAGCTCAGTGGCATAAGTGCCTGCTGTGCAGTCGTGAGTTCGATCCCTGATACCGATTAAAAAAAAAAAAAACAAGGGGCCTGTGGCCCATGCTTGTAATCCTAACATTCTCAGAGGCTGAGGCAGGGGGATTGCAAATTCCAACCCAGGTGGGGCAACTCAGTTGATTTAGTGAGACCTTGCCTCAAAATTGTGAGACAAGGTCTCACAATTAATTATATTAATTAATTAAATTAAAAAGTAAACAGATTACAGTTGTAACCTCAGTGCAAATGATCTGGGTTCAATCCCTAGTACTGGAAACACACACACACTCTCCTAGGAGTACCTTATACTGAAATGCAGCATACTAATATCTCAAAGGGTAAAAAGGCAATAAATCATCACCAAAGCTGTAGCCACAGTTTTGGGAGACTGAGATAGGTAGAGGAGGAAGAAAGGCAAAGACTTGAGCCTCTGACTAGTCCCCAGGGTCGAGGCCCATGGTGGATAGGGGCTGCATGGCTGTAATTTGGTTGCAACCACAGACCCTCCATTGTTCCTCGCTGGGTGCTGTGGTGCTTTTAAACTGACATAGAGCCAGCTGACTCCATTCAGTCATTCAATACTCCAGAGCAAATCTTGTCAAGGAAGTGATTCTCAAACTCGTGTGTATTCACCCACCTCAAGACTAGGGCAGAAGGTTAGGGCCAGAAGTTTGTATTGCTAATAGGCAAGCAGAGTGGTGGAACCATGAGGACATTCTTAGGAAAACCTTGATACCAGCACTTAGAACAGTGTATGTCATACAGTAAGAGCCATCTATTTACAATGATATATGAAGTTACAGTTTCTTCTATCTGGAGGTTTATGAGTGTGCAAATATCACCGCAAAATAAGACAGTATGTGCTTCAGGCAATATGTGTTTCAGTTTCAAAAGGGAAAGAGGGAAGCCGGGTGTGGTGGCTCATGCCTGTAATTCCAGCACTCAGGAGGCTGATAGGATCGCCCCAAGTTTGAGGCCATTTTGAACTATGTAGTGAGACCATCTCAAAACACAAAACAAAGAAACAAAAAAGTAGGGGAGGGCAGAAGAGAACTTTGGTGAAGTCATGAAATGAAGGAATGCTTATTGGGGCTGAGGGTAACAGCCCAGCTCTGAAAAAAAAAAAAGAAGAACAAAGTCTGTGACTCCCAACAGGGACTAGAAGTACAGTTCGTATTTGACTAAGAGGAGGAAAGTGTTCTGCTTAAACCACTAGCGTTGGAAAGAGTGGTGTCAAATCTGGGGGAGAGTGAGGAATCTTCTGATTTGCTAGCTGGATGGATAGTCTCATTTTTACAAAATTAGGCTTGCTCTAGATTTCTAAGGATATCTTTTCAAAAGCAAACATTCATTTGTAATTCTTCGGAATAGAGAAGTTGAAAGTGGGTCTGTAACAGAGTGCTTACCTAGCATGCAAAAGGCACTAGGTTCAGTCCCCAGGACCACAAATAAGTAAATAGAAATAAGGAAATCAGGGAGAAAAACTGATAGTGGTTTGAAGCACAGTGAGGTGGAGGTGATGGTGTCATCCAAAATGAAGCACCCACTAAAAACTTAGAAATGTGACTGATGTTTTAGAAAGGAGTTTGAATGGAAGTCATGAGTTTGAGACTCAAGATATAAAGTAAAGCCTAGAGCGCTGGGATCATAGCTCAGCAGCACAAGTGCCTGCCTGTCAAGCACAAGGTCCTGACTTTGCCGGTACCAAAAAAAATAAAGTAAATCCCATTCAAGTCAACAGAAAGAGAAGTATCAGGGAGGACAGAATTTGGAAGAGCCTGAGATGAGCCTCTCCAGTGGCTGTTCCTCTTTTTCCCCTTTTGCATCTCTACCTCTCTGGCTCAGCACCTTTGGGACCCCTGCTGGTGTGCGGGCTTCCTTGAAGGACTGAGTGGGCTGTGAAGGAGTGCTCTGGAGAAACCCTGTGAACCAACTTCTGGTGGGACACAAACTCACCACAAAGGGAGCTCTACTCCTTTCTTCCGGTGACTTATTTTGAGCAATGACAATGTCCCAACTCTCAATTGGCCTTTTACCAGTGGGAACATTGATGGACCCAGTAGTTCATCAGTGATTACCCACAGGGGCTGAACCGGGAGTGATATTGTACACTGCCATCATGGCTGATATTTATATCTTCTACATGCAAGTTTATTGACAATATTTGCAGCTGTAATCAAGTTACAATGTGACATTCTGATTTAGGGCAAGTCCTAATCTAATGACTGGAATCCTAAAGACAGGCAGTTCAGACACAGACACAGCCACACACAGGAAAGAAAATGACTGTATGAAGAGAGGCAAAGATTGGGATTACAGCGCCATAAACCAAGCAACATCAAGAATTGTTGGCAACCACCAAAAGCAGGAAGAGGCAAGCAAGAATTGCTCTCTAAAAGAGAAATGGGAGCATGGCCCTTGCTTTCAGACACCTGGCCTCCAGAACTGCAAATGAATAAGTTTCTGTTGTTTTAAGCCACCTAACTGGTAGTATTTTGTTACTGAAGCCTTAGGTATCATATATTGGGACCAAGTTCATCACAAAATACTTCCTACAAGAACTATGTTTTTCACTAATTAACATGAGGCTTGGACTGCAAGAGCATCGTGGGTTGTACCAACAATACTAGTGGGTTTTTTGTTTTGTTTTTTTGGGTACCAGGGATCGAACTCACAACCTCATGCTTGCCAGGCAGGCACTTGTGCTGCTGAGCTAAATCCCCAGCTCCAATACTAGTGTTTTTGACCCAACGTTGCTCTCTTATCTAGGAGATATATACATCATGTCTCTGGGTGGCATGTTCTTTCTGCCCTGAAGGCCACAGCAGGCTCTAGAATTCCTTCTTTAAATGTTTGAGCCTTCTGGGTGATCTACTTTGAATGTCCTTCCATTTTATTGGCTTCGCCTTTTGTTTTCTCCCTGTATGTTTCTGTTTTTTGTGGGGGTTTTTTTGTGTGTGTGTTTTTGAGACAGGGTCTCATTATGCAGTTTAGGTTGTCCTCTGATCTCACTTTGTAATGATCCTCCTGCCTCAGCCCCCTGAGTGCTGGGATTACAGGCCTGTGCCACCACACTTGACTGTTTCTGTCTTTAAAATATATTAAATTTTATTTTGATACAGGATCTCACCAAGTTGCCCAGGATGATCTCAAACTTGCCATCCTCCTGCCTCAGCCCCCTGAATAGCTGAGACTGCAAATATGTATCATCATACTTGCCCTAAAAATAAAGTATTTAAAGTATACAGAGAACAGGAAATAATAAACACTCCTTGGGGTCATCACCCACATTTTCCTCCTTACTTTCCTACACTCCTCTTTTTCTGCTTTTCTGCCACATTCCATCCCAGATATTGCTTGCTCTCTGTTTCTTAGAAGGTTGGGTATAGCTAGTGTGGTGAATACACCGGTAATCTCAGTACTCTGGGAGGCTGAGGCAGGAAGATCTTAAGTTCAACGCTACCTGGACAACTTAGCGACTTACAGAGATCCTGTCTCAAAATAAATTTTAAAAAGGCTGAGGATGTAGCTCAGTGTGAAGGCCCTGGGTTTAATCCCTGGAACTGGGGGGTAGTGGAAGGGTGTAAGGGCCAGGTATGGTGTCACACATCTGTAATACTAACATTCTGGGAGATTGAGTAAGGAGGATTGTAAATTTGAGCCCAGCCTGGGCAACTTGGCAATTTAGTGAGACACTGTCTCAAAAATTAATAATAATAATAATAATAATAATATGGGATGAGGATGTAACTCAGTGCAGGGGTCCTGGATTTATCCCCAGTCCAGGGATAGAGAATAGGGAGAAGGTGAGTATAGAGAAACATAGCCTGGCCATATCTATCCCTAGGGTACAACACACACACAGAGGGTGAAAATTAGGTGGAATTTCAGAGGACAGGCAATCAATGATTACAGTCAAGTAATGTATTTCTAGCACCTCATTTCAGCAATTTATTTGTTTCTGTTTTTGTTTTTGAGGCAGGGTCTCACTATGTAGTTCAGGCTGTCCTCAAATTTATGGTGATTCTTTTACCTCAGTCTCCTGCATGCTGGCATTACAGCCAAGCATCACCACACTCAGCTATTTCCACATTTTAGATATGCCCTTCCAGACTGAACATATTTTTGTATTTTTACCTTTAAAATTAGAAATTCATGCAGCAGTACTTGGAAGGCTGAGGCAGGAGGATCACTGCAAGTTCAAGACCAGCCTGTACTACAAAGTGAGACCTTCTTTCCAAAAACAAAAACAGGGGCCGGGGATTTGGCTCAGTGGCATAAGTGCCTGCTTGGCAAGTGCTAGGTTGTGAGTCTGATCCCTGGTATCAAAAAAACAAAAACAAACAAGAAAAAAAATTAGAAATTCTGGGCTGGAAGTTTAGTTCAGTGGTAGAGTGCTTGTCTACCACATGTAAGGCCCTGGGTTTGATCTTTGTGTTTTTTGTTTTTGTTTTTCTTTTTGAGACACAGTTGCACAATGCAGTTCAGTATGGCCTTGAGTTCACTTTGTAGCCCAGGCTGGTTTTGAATTTGCAACGATCTTCCTGCCTCAGCCTCCTCTGAGTGCTGGGATTACAGGCGCCATCATGCCCAGTGCCCTGGGTTTGATCTTTGCATGGAAAAAACCAAAACCAAAACAAGCCAAAAACCTCCCTAACTAGAATTTCTTTGAAATATCTATCCATCTATTTATCTACCCATCCATCCTCTTAAGCCTTTTTTCAAAATAGAGTGAGCTATTCAAAATAGAGAAGTATCAGGACCAATGCCTGGCCAAATAGCTTTCCTGACATTCCTTTTGCCTTCTTTTGTTTCCTTATTGCCCAGCAAAACTTCCCATTAGAGGATTTTATGTTGCTGCTGTTTTTGTTTTCAAAATACTTATTAACTCCTGGTCATAGATTTCAATTTCCGAATTTTCTCTTGAATTTAATATCTTCAATTAGAATTTCAAGTTACAAAACATTTTTTGGAACTATTTTATTGTAATTTAAGGTTCAGCAGATCACTTGAGAGACAAGCAGAATTAGAAATAAAACAGCCTAAAGTATTTTTAAAAATATGGTTCCATTTGGTAGGGTTGGTAGAAATGCAGTAAATGGAAATGATGCTGTTTTTCTCACTTCTCCTTATTTGTTTTGAACCACAGGCTCCATTCTGATTTAGGAATCTTTCCTGCTCAGCATTTCAGTGATAATTCTCCCCATGGTCTACAGGATCCCTGTTCTCCTTGTTTCTATAGCAACAGTCCTGTGTTGCTTGGTTAGAAGCAATTTTCTGCTGCTGTGGTGAAGCCCTATTTTTTCATTCCTTTTTCTCTAGTTGCCTTGGTAACTAGCCTCTTCTTTTTCTGGTCTCTTGGTGTAAAACTCTACTCCCTTTTTTTTTTTTTCACTCTCCAGTAACAGTCACCTGGTCATGACTTGGACAGAGCTATCCCATCTATGAGTGAGCATACTGTGTCATCATCAGACTGTCATCATGAAATCAGCCTCTCTTTTCCTTTATCTCCATCATGTCTCTGGCCTGCCATCTTTCTGGTGGTTGTCATGGTAACCATACCCTCTGAAAGTCTCCAGGCAAAGGCTCTAGAGTTAACAACCATCATGTGAAAGTGTCTGCCAATATGTGGTAACACATCTCCATTTTAAATCCAGCCCCAGGCGGGTTCCACAAATTGGAGAGAACAGGGCTTTTGATCAAAGAAGACTGGTTTGAGAAAGGGAGGTAATAGGGACCCAGCACTGGGAATGGTGTGGTTACACGATTCATGCTGGGTATTCAAGAGCACTTATTATGCCAAAGAAGATTCAAATGATTGGGAAATATATTGGTAGTCATTCTAGGTAGGGCTGTCATAGACTCTAACTTTTTGGGGTCACTCCTTTGCCATGAAAATCCCAGTATGAACTGAGAACTAAGTGGAGCCAATCTTGGGAAGCAAGCAATTAGAACCCTTCCCCTCCTTTGTTTGTAGTGCTAGGAATAGAATCCAGGGCCTTATGTATGCCAGGCAAAAGCTACACCAGTGAACTACATCCCAGCCCCAGCTGGCTAACAAGGGGTTAACAGCATAGCTATTTAGGCATTTTTACACATTCCTGAAAATTTCTGTGCCCTTAGGCTGCTGCTACTACCTCTTTGGAGAGGCAGATGGGATGTTAAGAGTATAATAATAGGAAGTGTTCAACAAATGGTGGTTGTTATGTGACAGGCAAGGTATGGTAGCAAGCACCTTTCAGAAATTATTCCAGTTTTGGGGCTGGGGATTTAGCTCAGTGGCATAAGCGCCTGCCTGGCAAGCGCGAAGTCGTGAGGTCAATCCCCAGTACTGCAAAAAAAAAAAAAAGAAATTATTCCAGTTTCTTGTTAGGGCAATCCTGAGAAGGATTCCATGATAAGAACACTGCAGATAATAGGTAAATTAGGGGCTGGAGGTGTAGCTCAGTGGTAGAGCACTTGCTTAGAATCCTGGAGGTCCTGGGTTCAGTCCCCTGTAACATCCCCTGCCCTAATATAAAAAATTAATGAAAGTGGCACAGCTGATACATCACAGTTCAGATTTCAAGAATTCTGGTCCTCTCGTCCTTATTTTTCCCACTCCCACTTTAATCTGAGCGCTATTACTGTTGTATTCTTTCTGCCTTCTTTCATTTCCTCTTCTAATTTGGTGTGTTGTTGTTTATTTGCTGTTTTTGTTTTCACCCTATGTCTTGCATCCTTTAGTTAAGGGGATGGAACAGTTTGTCCTGCCCTCTGATTCTCTCTGAAGTTGCACTGAAAACGAAAATACTAGAGCAGGTCTGATTCAGGGAGACTGCCACATCCCTGAGCTCAGTTTCAGGACTAAATAGGCAAATCCCCTCTCTACTAAATTATTGGGTGTCTCTGTTCGGTGGTACCAGGTATGTGCTCAGCACTGGAAATTTAGCAATGACTAAGGCAGAATTTGTGCTTTGTTTTCATGAAACTAATACCCTGGAGAAGCCAGACATTAAGAGGCCAAAATACAATTTTATATTCTAATTAGTGCTATGAAGAAAAAGAAATATAGGAACAGATCTATTTTAGATGGGGTTTATCTCCCTTGTAAGGGAGCGGATAACTCTGGATCTGACACCTGGTAGATGATGGCAGCCACATTAAAAAGCCTGGTAAACTTAGGACCTTTGTCCGGTAGCTCACTTCTCCCTCTGCATCTTCCCTTCAGAGCGCAAGGTCTGCGCCTGCGCACTGACTGTTGCCATGGGGATAGCTGCCCGGGAACATGCGCAAATGTCTCCAAGATGGCGGCTGCGGCGGCTGCACGAGCAGTTCCTGTGAACCCTATGTTTGGGGGCTTGAAACGGACGCTACCTCTCGTAGTGATTCTAGGGGCCACCGGCACTGGCAAGTCTACCCTGGCGTTGCAGCTAGGCCAGCGGCTGGGTGGCGAGATCGTCAGCGCGGACTCCATGCAGGTATGGTAGTGCGGCTGGCCCCGGGCCTAGGAACCCCAGAGCCGCTGATAGGCAGCTGGAGGGAAGAGTGGACACCCTGGGGGGCGATCTTAGTGCGTGAACCCGGGCCTGGGGGAGGGGGCAGGGGTTGGGTTAGGTGTTATATGGCGGAAGTCCACTATATGCTAGGCTCAGTGCCGAGTGTTTTTCTTTCATCTTCGCAACTTCTCACCACATTCCCGTTTGGTAGATATTAGTATCCCATTTTCAATGTTCTAGGGAGGTAAAACGACTTTCTTCACGTTACATAGAGAATAAGTGGAGGAGATGAGGGCATGCTGTTTGAGTCAACATGTTTGACAAATAAGTATCTCTTTTTCTTCTTGCTTTGTTTTGAGACAGTGTCTGGCAATGTGGTTCATACTGACCTTGAATTCACTATGTAGTCCAGGCTGGCCTCAAATTTGTGGCGATCCTCCTGCCTCAGCCTCCCGATCGATGATGCTGGGATTGCAACCATGCGCCACCACTCCCGACTCCCATAAATGCTTTTTGAAATGGAAATTATACCAGCGCTTTTGCTATAAATTTTAACTGTAACCCAGCGAGATCAGGATAAATCGGATGATACACTAAAGTGTATCAGCTGGGGTGGTGGAATAGAGCAGTTTGGAGACCTCAATTGTAGTCCAGAATCTGCCTTTGGCCACGTGGTTTAAGATTAACAGTGACCTTTATTCGGACGTTATATCATTAGCAAATGAGATCATGCTGTTAGAATGGAGAGCAAGATGGCCTGCTCTAAAGAAGGTCAGGCTGAAGCCGAGGGATTTAACCTTCCTAGCTGATCCGAGTTGAGAGTATTTTGTCTTTTTCTTTGAGCTGAGAGGCAGAGAGGATGTTGTATTCATTGCATGTGGCATTTCTGTTTGAGAGTGAGTGACATTTCGGGTGAATCTGATGGAAGAATTACTACCTGGATTTGTTGAAAAGAATTTACAGTTAGGAGTGTTCACAGGAAATGAAATACTTATGACTGAACCTGGGTACTCGACCAGGAAGGGCAGTTGTCTTTCAACCTAGCCCACCAGCCTCCTGGTGTGATTTTTACCCTCCTTAGTTCATTTGGGGTGAAAAGACCATCTGCACACATTGAAATGGTAGAATAACTCAGCCAGCAGTCTATTTTGTACCAGCTTTGAGAAATAGTTTAGCTTAGATCCTAGTGCTGTCTTTTCCAAAAGATGCAACTTCAGCATAACCTCTTCATGCCTTTGTTTCTTCTGTAAGGTGGGAAAAAATAATATCAACCGAACAGTATTTTGATGATTTTAGTACAGTATGTAACAAGTAGTAAGGGTTAAGAATATGGTAACTGTTATTATCTGCAAGATCCTATTGCGTGGGCAAGACCATAATCTCAGTACTTAAGGAGTTTTAGTTTGGCTAAATATGAAACAGAGCTAGTGAGCAGACCTAGTAAGTATTTGAATAGAGATACAGTATTTATGATGCTTTACAAGGTGGACAAGATAGGGAAAAGAGAGATTATATACAAGTGCTAGATTGTATGATGAACTTCTAAGTACTATGAAGTTTCCCTGAGAAGGGAGAAATCAGTAAAGGCTGGCACTATCACTGGAAGCTCTTAAAAAAGGGCTTGAAAAATAGGTCAGGTTTGGCGATGTAAGAAAGAGGAAAAGGCACATCAAAAAAAGGAGCATGAGGGTCATGGTGTATATTTAGGACAGTGAAAGGTGACTTCAGCAGGGAGATAAGTAACATTAAGACAGTGTGTAAGTAGCTTTCATGTGTGAGTTCATGTGATGACTTGGACTTGATGGGGGGCACACAGAACATTCAAGTATGGTGTAATAGATCTTTGGCCTGATACCTTAGAGTCTTGATTAATATGGGCTTCAGTAAGATGGAATTGCACTAATAATATCTAAGGATCATTCCAGTCCTTGTGTTCTGTAATTTCTGTGATTCTGGTCTGTAATTTCTGTCTTAGAGGGGACGAAGGGGAAGAGGAAGATGTAACATTTTGAAGATGATAACGTGGTATTACCTTACTAGTATGAGTTGGTCACCCAGTGGGGTAAGAAGAGAGTAATGTGCACAGTGTGTTTCTGGATTCAGGTCTGGGTGCCTGGGACGGTAGCAAACCTGAAAGTCAGGAAATCTCATGGGCATGGTGGGATGGCAGCAGGTCGTGCCAGAAGAAGTCTAATTAGCGGATATTTGGAGAATGCCACAGACATTAGCTAACTGTAGGACTCATGTGTCTCTTGGCCTTGTGGCGTCTCTGCTGTTCTACAACCATATGACTTGCTGCCTCTCTTTGTTCAGGTCTTCTTTCTGTTACCATCCCTGAGATACCACCCAGTCCCTGCCAGTAAACTGTTCTCCATAAATCATCTTGTTTACATCTTATGTATGTCTTGCATCACCACGGATAGAACCCAGGGCCTTCCCACTGAGGTATATCCTTATCTCTTTTATATTTATTTATTTATTTATTTTGAGACAAAGTGTTGCTAAGTTGCATAGGCTGGCCTTGAGTTTGTGGTCCTCCTGTCTTAGTCTCTAAAGGATTTATAGACAAGGGCCACTAGGCCTGGCTGTCAGAAATACTTCTTTACTTGTAGCTGTATACCATAAGCATACAGTTGCTACTTGTCTTGCTCAGTGTAGAATAGGCCATGTCAGTGGGATACTCTATGCCTTGAATAGTGCAAATGATATGGTAGATCTATTTGGTGAAATATTTTTATTAAGATAGTACATCTTAATACATTTGCATTCTTGTATGGTTATAAGTAACTGCACTATGACAGATTTCTTTTATGCTTAGGATGTATTAGGATTTTTTTTTTTGGAGGGGACTGGGGATCCAACTTATGACTGAGCGCTTGCAAGGCAGGCGCTTAAGCCACTGAGCTAAATCCCCAGCCCGACGTATTAGGGTTAATAAATACATGAAACACACTGAAGATTATTGAACTTCCTGAACTGGTTGTACATTGTGTTTAATTTTGATTATACCCTGAATATTCATAACATTTTCTCTTGACCCCATTGGGAAACTTTGACTTTTGAATTTGCTTTTAATTCAAAATAATGTATTCATGCCCCATTCAGTTGGATATGCACAAGTCTTTATTTCCGCCCTGGCTCACTGTCCCACCTCAGTTAGGGTAGTACCGCTCTGCTTGGTTTTTAACTAATTTAAGGAGATGTAGTTTTTCAGTGACTTGAGGTTGATTTGAGTTGTATTTGGTAGCCAAGCATGGTGATGCATGTCTGTAATCCCTGCACTCAGGAGGCCAAGGCAGGATTGTGAATTGGAGGCCAGCATGGGCTACGTGAGACACTGTCTCAGAAAATCAAAAACAAAAGTGAAAAAACTCAAATTTGGTAAACAGAATGGCTTTTTTGGCTTTTTGGTAGTACTAAAGATCTCATCCAAGGCCTTTAGAATGCTAGGTGAGTGCTCTACCACTAAGTTTATACCCCTAGCCTGAAGAAATGAGGCATTTTTTTTGTTTTGTTTTGTTTTTTGGTACTGGGAATTGAACTCATGACCTCATGCTTGCCAGGCAGGCTTTGTGCTGCTCAGCTGTATCACCAGCCCCCAAAAAATGAGTTTTCATATTGGCTCATCAACTCCTTGAAAGGACATTTTCAGTTTCAAATAAATCCACAAGCAAAATAGCAATAACAACTCAAAATTATATGGCATTGTTTATAAAATGCTTATACATGCTGGTGATTGAACCCAGGGCCTTTGCACTAAACCCAGCCTTCTCTTCTCTTCTCTTCTCTTCTCTTCTTTTTTCTTTTCTTTTCTTTTCTTTTCTTTTCTTTGCTCTTCTCTTTCTTCTCTCTTCTCTCTTCTCTCTTCTCTCTTTTCTTTTCTCTCCTTTCTTTTTTTTTGAGGCAGGATCTTGCCAAGTTGCAAAATTGCCCAAGCTGGACTGAACTTGTGATCCTCCTGCCTCTGTCTCCCAGAGTGCTGGTTTTATAGATTCTATCTGACACCATACCTGGCTTTTGTTTGTTTTGTCTTTTGTGACAGAGTTTCACCATGAAGTTCAGGCTTTGTAGCCCAGGTTGGCCTCGAACTCACAGCAATCCTCCTCTGTCAGCTTCCTGAGCACTAAGATTACAGGCATGTACTGCCACACCCAGCTCCATACCTGGTTTTTAAAAATGAAGACAAAATTTAAAAAATTTTTGAAGACAAAATTTAAAAAAATTTTGAAGACAGAAACTATGAATATTTTCCTTTTAGGATTACTTAATTCATTTTTGAGATGGAATTTTACTGTGTTGCCCAGTTTAGTTTCAAATTTATGGACCCAAGCAATCTTTTGCCTCAGCCACTCAAGTGGCTGGAACTACAGGCTTGCCAGCAAGGCTTCTGGACAGTATTTTTGCATTTTAATAATCACTTGCAATATGCTGCTCAGGATTTTATATTCAGAAGTGTGCAAGTAACTAAAAAGTAATTATAACATAGCCTTAAGTTTTCAGTCATCTTAGATCTTGCACTTGTTTTGTCACCCTTTTATCCTACCTTCAGCTGTGGGATTGCCCCAGGGCACTCCCCTACGGGTGCATTTCCTTTTCAAAATAAGTCCTGTAGGTAAGTATTTAGGTGGTTCTGTGAGGTAAAATGACTGGGGTTGGTGAGGGTGGGAATACAGAGAGATAATTGTATCTGAGAGCCTGTGATATACAATGTCTTGCTTCTCTAGTTACTTAGCATCTGAAGGTCATCCCTGGTCCTTGGTTTCCCATTATTCTGATGCATTTGATTTGTGGAGTGAGGTGCGGGAGCTGCTCTCTGAGGGATTACTTGCTTAGGGACTCTTAGATTCTCCTGTGTATTTCTGCATAGCAGATGTGACTAAAGTGAGAAATTTTCTGCTTAATTTTCTGATTTTTTTCCACCCTCTACCCCCACTTTTTAAACAAATTATAGGACATTAATATTCTCATTCAGAAGTAAGAGCATGAATTCAAGAAGGGACCAGTAATACAATCCGTGTTTTCCAGGATGGAAAAACGAAGGTACAGAAAGATTAAAGAGCTGAGCAGAGATCACACTGCAAGACACCCACACACCTGGGAATTGGATCTGGGTCTTCTGCGTTTGTAGAGTCTGATCCGTTGCAGGAAGATGATACTGAAGGTCTTCTTTTCAGTCTGAGCCGTCTTCTCGGCATGTAAATTGAAGGTACAATGTGATGCCTTCAGTGACTGGATGAAACATTGTACTGAAAAACTTGAAGGCACTTGCCAAACATGTCTGGAAATACAGACTACTAACTAAACCCTGAGAGAAAATAAACAAAGTGCTCTGTTTGGGTTTATAGAGAGGAAGTATCTCTGATGCCTGAATTCTTCAAGGCCTGCGGGGAAGCAGTAGTCAGACATAGGAGCACAGTTCCCTTTGTGTTTGCCCAAACCTACAAGAGGAGGAGCAGAGGATTTTTGGCAGTCTGACTAGTAAGCAGGGTATGTGTCATCTCATAGATGTGGAACTCTGTGTTCTTTTCTCTGCTGTGGGACATAATCTAGGAGCAATGTTTTGTACTAAAGGACTGTCTGTTTAGTGGTGCTCAAAGGAGATCTGGGATGTGCAGGGGAGGGATCTGAAAGGAGAGATGGGATGGTGGATCACAGGGACTTAATAGGAAATAAAAGGCACAAAGACCCTGTAAGCAGGAGAGATGTGGCTATCGAGAGACTTTTTGCCACAACTGGCAGAGGCGGTCTTTTAAAAAGGGCATGGTGGTATATGCGTGTAATCCTAGTACTCAGGAGGCTGAGGCAGGAGGGTCACTATGAGTTTGGGGCCAGCCTGGGCTACATAGTGAGACTCTGTCTCAAAAGAAAAAAATAAAAATAAACTGAGCCTGACAAGAGGCTAAGAATGAATTCTCAATTTTTTGGACCTCTAGTAAATATGAGTTTTTAGATGCCTTGTTCACCTTCTTTGTAAGTAAATTTTAGTTTTCTTTTGGCTATACTGGATAGTTTGTACATGTATGGTCACTTTTGCAGCTACAAGGAGAAGTTTGGAGGCCAAATGTTTTTTAAGGAAGGAGAAGTAAGTACTGGCCAAGTGGGAAGCCACAGGAGAGTGCAGATGGGCAGGTTCATGAGATGAGCTGCAGTCCTGATTCCTCAGTGCCTGGGGCCAGTGTTGAAGCAGCTCTCCTTCCCAACGAAATACATGTTTGAAAGGTTAAAGTTACTTAGGACATGTAGGAACACATGTATTTGTTCGTGTGTGAATTAACTGAATTGGCTCCTTTGTAATTTGTTTGTTGGTACTGTGGACTGAACCCATGCCTTTGCACTGAGCTAAATCACCAGTCTTTCTCTCTCTTTCCCTTTCCTTTCCTTTCCTTTCCTTTCCTTTCCTTTCCTTTCCTTTCCTCTCTTTCTTTCTTGCTCTCTTTTTCTCTTTCTTGTTGTTACTTTGAGACTAGGTAGCCAATTTTTTTAAAATTTATTTTTCTTTTTTATCTTTGAGACAAGGTCATGCTAAGTCACTTAAGTTGCCCATACCGGAATGACCTGCAGTGCTCCTGCCTCAACCCGCCAAGTGCTGGGATCACAGGCATGCGATACTACGCCAGGAGTTTTATATTATTTTATAGTTTTTTCTTGCTGAGGTGAAATTCCCTGTAACATTAAACCTCTTAAAATGAGCAGCTCAAGGACATAATCAGTTCATATAACCACCCTTTATCTCTACTTGCAAAATGCTTCCTTGATCCCCCCAAAAACATCTTGTACTCATTAAACATTATTTCCCCTTTTTCCTTCTCCTCAGTACTTATCAAGTACCAGTCTGCTTTCTCTGTAGATTTTCCTGGGTTATATCATACAGACAGTGTTGTACAATGCTAATCATGGTGTCTGGATTCTTTCACTTATGTTAGTTGTAGCATGTATCCATTCTTTATTCCTTTTTTTGGGTTGAATAACATTCTAGTATATGCATGTGTGTACTGCGATTTGTCCTTCTCTTGATAGATGTTAGCATTTTTTTTTAGACAGGGTCTCGCTGTGTAGTTCAGGTTGGCCTTGAACATGCTATACAGCCTAGGCTGACCTCGAACTCATGGGAATGCGCTTGCCTCAGCCTCCAAGGTATATGCCCACCTTGGATGTCAGCGTCTTTTGGGCTATTGTTTATATTGGTGCTATGAACATATGTGTGCCTGAATTTATTTGAGTATCTTTTTTGCATATTTTGGGGGGGGCTACTGGGGATTGAACTCAAGACCTAGCATTTGCCAGGCAGGTGCTTGTGCCATTGAGCTAAACCCCTGGCTCTTATTTTATTTTATTTATTTTTTTTTGAGACAGGGTCTTACTATATAATCCAAGCTGACTTTAACATTGTAATCTTCCTGCCTTAACCTCCCTAGTGCTGGGGTTTCAGGCAAATGCCACCACCTCTGGCACCAAGTACCTATTTTCACTTATTTAAAATTTTTTTCTTTTTTCAAGTATTTGGATGTAAACTAAGGAGTAGAATTGCAAGGTTGTGCTGTAGTTCTTTCTTTAACTTCAAGGAGCCACTTGTTTGCCACAGTGGCTGCCTCATTTTACAGTCCCACCAGCAGTCTACGAGGGGACCAGTTCCTCCATATTTCATCCAACACTTGTTATTTTCCATGTTTTAAAGTTACAACCACCCAAGTGGATGTGCAAGTCATATCTAACTCTGGTTTTAACTTTTATTTCTCTAATGACTAATGATGTGTTTGTTGACCATTTGTGTCTTCTTTGGAGAAATCCTCTTAAGTCCTTTGCTCATTTTGTTTATCCTGTTTATTTTTAATTGTGTGCGGTGCTGGGAATTGAACCCAGGGCTTTGTTTGTCTAGGCAAGTGCTGTACTGCTGAGCCACTTCCCTAGGCCCTCTGCTCATTTTTAAATAGGTTTATCTTTTCATTCTGAGTTTCACCTATTATATTTTGATATATACTGCCATACTGCCTTAAAGAAAAGTTGTACCAGTGGTGTGGGTGTCTGTGGGTGTGGTTTTCTTTTCTTTTCTTCTCTCTCTCTCTTTTTGAAGGACAAGGTCTAGTTTTCAACTTACTGTGTGACCCAGGCTGGCCTTGAACTTGTGGCGATCCTCTTGCCTCAGCTTCCTGAGTGCTGGGATCACAGGCCTGTGTGCTATCGTGCCTGGCACCCCTTAAATTTCAGTGCATTACTCATTGTATTTATGCTTTTCAAACTGGTAAACAACTACAACTATATTATATTTTAATTTTATTTTTTAGGGAGACTAAGTGCCTTTACAAACTTAATTGTCTTTTGTATATATTTTAATTTTCTGTTCAGACTAGTTATGTCCACTTTTTTTTGGTACCAAGGATCAAACTCACAACCCTGTGCTTGCCAAGTAGGCGCTTATGCCCCTAAGCTAAATCTTCGGCCCATGTCCACTTTTGTATAATGATTTGCATTTCATATTTATTAGTTTGTAAGAGTTTTTTCTCTATTGTGAATTTTAACTCTTTGTACCATTTCATGTATTGGAAGTAGTTTTTCAATTAGTCATTTGTCTTTTTGACATTTTGTTTTATTTTAAATTTGTATATATATTTTTTATGAGATGGAATCTTTATATAGTTTAGGCTGGTCTTGAACTTACCATATGTAGCACAGGGTAGCGGTGATCTCATGGCGATCCTCCAGCCTCAGCCTCCTGAGTGCTGGGATTACAGGAATGTGCCACCCTGCCTGGCTAAATTTGTATATTCTTATATACTTTTTTTTTTTTAGAGTACTAGTTAGTTTGAACATTCTTCTGGGAAGAATTTATTTCTGAAGTTTATAATCACGTGGGCTGTTGGAACTTAGTTGATTCTCTTGTCAGTGAACATGCACTGAGCTGTCTGGCCTTCACAGTGCAGGCCCCCTGCACACACTCTTGGAGTTCCTTACTCACAGTCCTTGGTGATTGCAGGTAACCAGGGCCCTGCATTGTCCAGGCGCACTGACTCAGCTATCTCTGGCCAGTATCTGTTAGCTGCCTTGTTCTTTCTTACTGCCTGACCCTTTGGTTCCTGTTTGTATCTCACTGTGTAGCACCATATTTCTAATAGTGGTTCTCAACCTTTGCTGCACTTTCAACTTGCCAAGAGAATCTTAGAACATACTGTCTTAGTTTTCTCTCATTGCTGAGACAAAATACCCAAAGCCCAAAGTGAAGGGAGGAAAGCTTTAGTTAGCTCACTGTTTGTAGAGGTTTCAGTCCATAATGGGCTGGCTCCAAGGCAGGGTGGCATGGCAGAGGAAAACAGTTCATGGTGGGCAGAGGACAGAAAAACCAATAACTGTCCTTAACAGTCTTTTTTTTTTTCTTTTTGAGACAGGGTTTCACAATGCAATTCAGGCTGACCTTGAACTCACTTTGAGCCCAGGCTGTACTCAAAGAAGCAGTCATCCTGTCTCAGCCTCTCAGAGTGCTGGGATTACAGGCATGTACCACCCACCATGCCAGACCTTAACAGTGTCTTTCTGCCCCTTTATACTCTTATCTAGGCTGCTGGGACTAGGCTTTCTGCCCTATTTATGTATGTATGTATGTATGTATGTATGTATGTATTTATTTATTTATTTATACATACATACCAGGGATTGAACTCATGATCTTGCGCTTGCTAGGCAGGCGCTTGTGCCACTGAGCTAAATCCCCAGCCCCTGCCCCTTTTATGCTCTATCCTAGGCTTTGAGGGCAGTGCCAAACCTAATCAGTGAACTGATCACACACCCTTAATCCCAGCATCACACACTGTAGATCCAGCCACCTCTGGAAAAGCCCTATGACCACATGAGGCTTTGAGGGGGCATCTAGACACAGCCGTAACACGTCCTGAGATGTAGGCTATAGCAGTCAGTAAGTATCTGTTGAATAACATTAAATGATTTAACTAACTCCTCAGATGCCAGTATTTTTCCTAATTTACAGTCTGTCTTTACTCTGAGGTTTTCATGTAGTTTGGTAGACATTTTTATTTACTGGCAAAACTGGGTTTGACTCTCAGCCCTGCTACTAACTCACTGTGTAACACTGGACAAGTCATTGACCCCCTTTGGGCTTTAGTTTCCTTTCGACTATGTTAGGGTACAGAAGCTCACTGGATTAGATCAAGGATTGACAAACTTTTTCTGTTAGAGCAGTAATAACTATTTCAGACTTTATGAGTCATACATTGCCTTGATATGCAAAGCCTCTTTCATTTAGCTCTAATATTGTATGGTTCTTTCAAATCCTAGCCAGGAGTCTCACCTCAAAGAGCCAAGCAAAATCTTGTTTAACCACTACCAATTAAATAAAATGTCAAGCAATTAATGTAATACTTATCATCTGCCTGGCACTACTCTAAACATTTTACATATATTAACTAATCCTCAGACTGACCTAATGAGGAGTGTAGGTGCTCTTATTATCCTCATTTTACAGATTGAGGCAAAGAAAAATTAGATATTTAACCTGCCGAGTGAAGGCTTCAGCTGGATGATGTAGCCAGACGTTTTGGCTCCATTGTGCTATACAGACACTTCTCATTTAATAACCGAGTTCTGTTCTTGTTAAATGAATTGGTCGCTAGATGGAGAGTTGTATACATTATGTAAATTACAATATTCAGAGCAAAGAAATGGTCAGAAGAAACTCCAGTTTGATGACTTTGCTTTTATTTGTATAACTCTTACATGAAATACTGTAATGTGTAACAACATAAAACTACGGTACAATCAGCCAGAATTACAGTACTGCATAAACAAGATGTACTGCACCAAAAAAGACATTGAAGCTCTATAAACAAGATGTACACAACTGTACAGGAGAAACAAGACAAGTCATAAGTCTGAGTAGCATGTCTCTGTTGTAAATCTGAACAGTTGTTAAATAGGTAGATCACTGAATTAGGAGTATCTGCACTGCCTTCCTCTAGACAAGACACTGGCAAATAATGTAGTCCCTTAGCCAGCATTCCCTGTCATACGTAACTTAAGGTAACCTAACACTGGAATTTGCCAGGATTTTTTTAATGGTACTGGAGATTGGTCCCAGGTCCTTGGGCATCTCAGGCAAGCACTGTACCACTGAGCTACATCCCCACCCTATTGTGAGATTTTACTTTTTAAAATCTCCTTATTTTTTATTTATTTACTTATTTTTTAGTTAGAGTCTTGCTGTGTAGTCCAGGCTGCCCTTGAACTCATGGCAGCCCTCCTGCCTCGGCCTCCTGAATGCTGACATTACAGACATGTGCCACCTTGCCCAGCTAAGATTTTATTTTGAGACAGGTTCTCACTAAATTTCTCAGGGTGGTCTTGAACTTGTGCTCATCCCGCTGTAGCTTCCCAGGTAGCTGGGATTACAGATATGAGCCACCATGCCTAGCAAAAATAGGAAAATCCTCAGGCCCTAAAGTTGGCCATCAAATGGCAGCGTTATTTTGAATTTCATTTTCTCAAACTGAGCCCTTTGTTTCTGTGTCAGCGTTATAATTGCGTGGCATTGTCTGTGTATGGATTTCTAAGTTTCATGTTTACTCTTGAGAATCTTAAAAGGGTTCATTGTATGGCAGCTCTTTTCAGTTTCTGGAATTTAGTTTCTCCTTGCTTAAGAGTTCATTACTTGAAGCACACAAACCTCAAGGCAGTGCCAAAGGAG
>PVJX010033677.1:0-19503 GCA_004027295.1 Dolichotis patagonum | reverse complement strand
AGCCATTCTTGGCTTCCCTAATGTCTGGTCTTGAAGACCTGTAATGCCCTCCTCGTCCTGCTCAGATCAATTCCATACTAGGTTGTTTCATGTGAATTCCCTATATGTGACAATATGGACAACTATTTGGAAGAAAACAAAAGTCAATATGATAGAGTGAATATCTCCAATTGTCTAGCTTTGAAATTTATGTCTTACAATGCTTTCTTGTGATCCGCTTTGCTCTGTTTTGTTGTATTTAATTTTACCCTATTGATATAATTGCATGTATATTTGAGTGGGTAAGATGAATGACCATATTGTTGTTTTTGTCAGATCGTGGAGCAGAACTGTTAACAGTTTCACTGTTTGAATGTCTACTTTACATGTTTTAACTTTGTAATTTGAACAACTATTTCCAAGAAGTCAGTATGTAATTAGTCAAGTAATAATTTCTTAGGTTTTATTGTTGTACTTTTCCTTTTTTCCTTGGAATACTGTATGGTTGCTACCCTTTTTTCTGTTTTATTTTGTTTTGTTTTTTCCTCTTTAAATAAAATTATAAAAAAAGAAGCATTACTGTGTAGGATGACTTTCACTGTAATGCTAATGGACTCACTATTCCTGGTTCAGTGGAATCCTTTTTATGCAACTTTAGTAACAATGACACGTATGCCTCCTTTTGAGGACTTCATGGAAATGTGACATTGCATTGTTGTTAAACAGATTCATTACTCACACTGCTATAGCCTTATTCTGGTGGTGCTTTTCTTCAAAATTTTTGTACCATTTCCCACATTTTACTCATCTGCCTAACCTCATTTGGAGTGAGGAATTCTTCTGCCTTTTTTTCCTCCTCCTCTGCAGATGAAAGGTCACTTCCATAATCTCTAGCTGTTGGGAGATGATCACCCATAATCCTGCAGTGAAAGACAGAGAAAACCACCACTGACTCAGTTGTGATTATGTAGCATTCAGTGTCATGTACTACTTGTAGTGTTCATTTTTATGGTTTTTGTCTAGATGTTCCCCCAGAGCCTCATGCAGTCATGGGGATGGGCTTTTTGGAGGCAACTGAATCTAGAGTTTATGATTGGTTTATTATCTAGTGCTGGAATTGGGAGTGTGAGTGCTCCACCCGCCCTAGGGTGGGTAGCATGCATATAATATGAGGGATGGAAAGGAGTTCTCTCCCCCTTTTGCTCTTGTTGCTTTTGCTGTATTCTGTTAGCACAAATGATTGCCCCTTGGACCTTCCCCTATTTAACTTTGGGTGTTGGGTATTTTGCTCCAGCAATGAATGAAAAGTAACTAAAACAGAATTTTGTACCAGAAGTGGGGTCATTGCTGTAACTACACCTGACCATGTGGTTTAAGACTCTTTGGGAATGGTTTGTGGGGAGAGCTAAGAGAGGTTTGGAGATGTCACCTGAAGGAGTAGAACTGGAACACCTTAGGTTGTTCTGTATGGGAGAATCTGATCAGAGCTCAGAAGAACAGAAGGCTAATAGAAATCCTGCCAATAAAGACCAGGGGTAGGAGGTTTCTGCTGGAAAGAAAGACTGGACTGGGTGTTTGGCTCAAGATGATGTGTATTAAGGCTTGGGAAAAAGTTTGTTTGCATTTTCCTCATGTCCAGAGATTGAAACTGAGGTGAAGGGCAGCAGAAATCTTATGGAAGAACTTTCAAGACAGTCAAATGTTAAGGCAGTGGCATGGCTATTATTGGGGGCTTTTAGTGAGATCTATGGTGAAAATCAAAGAGGCCAGCAAAATGGTTTAAAATGTTTAAAATTTGACCAGAAAGGAAATTCCAGTAAAAGTGTAGACTGAAAAAATAAATCAGAGGAGATCTTGCTTGCTAAGAAGAAACAGGAAAATATAAAAGATGTCTTGTGGGCATCACAAGAAGCAATAGGACTCCACCCTTTGCAGTCTCAAAATTGCAAAAGTGAAAGCCTTTGCTTTGAGGAGAAAGTCACAGAGCATCATGTTTTAGAATGGTGATGACATAGAGAATCTGTTCCTCAGAATTAGATTCCAGGTGCCCAGCAATCCAGGTACTTAATCTCTCCAGTTAAGAGAGAGGGAAGCCTGGCTACTGTTCCAGCTGGTAGCAGATCTTTGCATTATTCACATGGTGCTGGTTTTAGATGTATGCAAAATGCAATAGTTGTGGGGTTAAAAAGGCTTTTACCCAAGTCGCAGAAGAAGGCCTGGGAGGTTAGGCAGTGTGCCTCTGAGAAGTCAATGTGTAAAACTGTGAGTGTAAAGTCAAAGGTTCAGTAGAGACCCCAAAAGTTTAAAATAGCCAAAAATGTGGTCCATCTAAGAAAAGCTGAGAAGAGGGAGCTCTGCTGGCCTAAGAAAGATGCTTCAGGAGCTAGAACCCCCAAAAGTGCCCTAGTGGCAGAGCCACTCAAACCCTTTGGATCTCATGACTCACCACAGGCTGCATTGGATGCTGCACTTTAAACTACGGGACTAAATGTTTCCCTGGCTGGATTTTGAATTTGTTTTTGCCCCAATCCTTTATATTCCCCTGTTTATAATTTTTGAAATGAAAATGTTTATTTTATTCCTTTAAATGTTGGAAGTGTTCAGGGCTGGGAATATAGCTGTGGCACAGTGCCTGCCTGGCAAGGTCCTGAGTTCAATTTCCAGTACCAAAAAAAATTGTGATTAAATATTGGAAGCATTTAACTTTTCCTTTATACAAAAGCTCATGGCTAAGAATTTGCCTTAAACCTCAGAGGAGACTTGGGACTTGGACTTTTCAGCAATGCTAAAACTCTTAAAACTTTGGCAACTCTTAGAGATGGACTAAATGACTTTTCTATAAAGAGATGTGCATGAGTTTGGAGGGCCAGGTACAAGATGTTATGGTTTGTGTCTAGATTCCCCTCAAAGTCTTACGTGGTCATGGGAGGGAGCTTTTTAGAGGCAGCTGAATCTAGAGTTTGTGATTGGTTCATTGTCTAGTACTGGGACTAGGGGTGTAAGTGCTGCACCTGCCCTAAGGCGGGTAGCCTGCATACAATATAAGGGTTAGAGAAAGTTCTCTCCCCTTTTTGCTTTTACTGCTTTTGCTGTCTTCCACTGCCATGAATGGTTGTCCCTCTGCCACATGCCATTTTGCCTTGGAACCAGAAGATTATGGACTGAAACCTCTACACACTCTGAGCTAAATAAACCTTTCCCTCTTTAATTTTGGGTGCTGGGTATTTTGTCCCAGCAAGGAGAGAAAAATAGCTAAGACATTCATCTTGCAGAACACTCACAGGAGAAGTTACTTGCAATCCAAGGTTTTACTATACAAACATTAAAGTGTCACAATGTGTACCAATATCTTGTAAAACTAATATTCACCAATAAGTAAGCACATATAAACAAGAAAAGATAAATGTATTGAAATTAACCAGAGAAAAATGTAAAGCATTAAAAATCTGAGAATACAATGGTTTGTTATAGTTCCTTGGGGACCATACCTGCAGGATATTCTAGAATGAATATTAGGCAATTAATGCATTAAGAACAATTAGTTCCCTTTCTTTGTAGTGAAATGTAGATAAGAGTGAATTTCATAAAAATTTGGTATTTAGAAGTAAATTGTTGCATACAATAACCAGAATCCTATCAGACTGACAGAAAACGTCATTAGTATAATCCATATCATAAGCTGATGGAATTAAAGCATGTAACATGTTTTTTCTCAACTAGTGACATTGGGAACAATTATAAGACAGTATATTTTCTGTTTTTCCTCTATGATACAAAATAGCTTTTCCAGAAGCAATAACCTATTTTTTGGTTTGAAGGCAAATGCATGAAGCCATCTGAAGTGAGTTCTCTCAGTTTCCTCATCATTAACTCCAAAAGTACCTAGAGCTACTTTGTTTCTTTCCTTACTCTACTCCTCTAAACAATTCCTCTTCTAAAAAGTGAGCTCTAGATCTGTGATCTGGGTTCTTTCCATTTTATATTCTTTTCACTATTTCACTAATTCAGTTGTACTGTCTGAGGAGTACAATTTCTACATTTTCATCTTTGTTCCTTTTTCTCTAACTAGAAGCATGCTCAGAAATAAAAGCAAAATGCATGCTTCCCTTTCATCCTGTTATGTCTCAAGCTATTACTCAGGGTCTCTTCATTCAGATTTCCTTAAAGGGAAGAGTATATATAAGCTATGCTGCTCAGAGCCTGGCCTGAGGACAACCAGTACCAGCACTAACTGAGCACTTACTAGAAACACAAAGCCAGAAAGTGCATTTTAACATGGTCTCCACCAGGTGATATATTCAAGTTTGAGAAACTCTGGTCTACACTGATTCTGCTTCCAAATCTCTCTTCTTACTTTTTTGGATTCTGGTCTCATATTCTCCCATATGATGTCCCCAAGTTGGAGTTGCATATGAATTCATAAACTCTGTAATGGATTTTGTTTCAGGTTAGGGCTTTTTAAATTTCTGTGCAACTAATCCTTTTTTAAAAAAATTTCCGTTTCTCTTATTTGGCTTGGATGACTCTGTTCTGTGATATTAAATTTCAGCATTAAGATGTGATATGTTTATGTACCAAACATAATACATCCCAAGATGAATGTATTCATTATGAATCACAAGCATGTACTAATAAAATTTTAAAAATAAATTATATACATTTGTGACTGACCATATATGTACATATATATCTATGGTCAGTAAAACACAGCTCTGTAAGATTGTAGTCCTCCACGCCCTTCACCAGTGAGGAACACAGAAGGAATGAATACATTTTACTGTTTCTCTGACAAGTTTTGATACTGGAAGCTCACATTTCTTTCTCCCCACACCTGTATACTTTGCTCTTCTTGTTCCTGAAAAATTCCTTTAATTTGCTTTCTGTATTATTTGTATCACCTTCTTTTCCTTCACTTATTGCCTGGAAAGCACAAGGTCCTGAGTTCGATTCCTGGTACTAAAAAAAAAAAAGTAATGTTGAGTAAAATTAGAACACTGTAGAAGCTGCTTCATTTAGGTTTTTCTTAGAAAAATCTGCAATTTCTGGTAAAATTATTCCTTATAGGAACTAGGGATGAATAAATTACAAAGCAGTATGTCATATTGAAACCCAGGCATGCATATATTAAAGTTTTTGTTATGTGGACACCATACCATTGACTCATTCCCAATTAGAAAAGGAACTTTTAAAGAGTAAAAAAACCCTTTAGGAAAACTGAAGCACAACTACTCTGATATATGAAGAGTCTAAAATATTCTAGGCCTTTGACTACATTTTCTTTTTTACCCATTATAACATTAAAAATAATGATGATGGTTACTCCATATTCTTCTTCCTGGTCCTTTTGGGATGTGAAGAGTAAGAAGATGAATAGATGTGCCCCACTGGTCCCTCATTCACAATGTCTTCCCTCTTTCTAGGCTTTTGTGTAGCTGACTGCTTTTCCTCCTTTAGTTAGCATTAAATGTCAGGCTCAGAATGATCTCTGACTGTAGAATTCCATGACCATTCCTACCCCATTAAATAACCAGTACCTCAACATTCTCCAAACTAGCCTATATCTTCTTTGTAGTAATGGCTTATAAGTGTTTGATGTTTATACGTTTTTCTCTTCTAACACTATGCCATAAACCTTCTTTGGGCATGTTCACTATTTCACCACTTAGTACATATGAGACAGAATCACAGGAATTTATTCAAGGTCCAAATACTTAACATCAAGGAAATCTCATGCACCAAATCAATATACTTCTATAAGATTTCTCCATTAATAATAATTTACTGAAACTTCCAAGTTATAAATTAAAATTCTATATGCCCCAACTTCCAACTTTTCTCATTCTTTTCTAGTCACAACTGCCATTTTATGTCCTCAGGTTAAAATATTCTCAATATTAAGTCATTGAATGCTACTGGGTTCATTTGATCTTATATTGGTACACACGAACTACAGTTTAAAAGGTGAGTTTACATTCCTTACCCACTCCACGTAACTAACAGGTAGATAGTATGCCAATTTATGGTGCAATAAAGTCACTGACATTCTAGTAGATTAAATAATTTCCAAGATTCCATAGTAGTAAGGCACAGGACAAGACACCAACACCCCCCCCCTTTTTTTTTTCTTTTTTTTAAATTTTATTTAAAGAGAAAAAAAAGCAATACAGAAAAAAGGGTAGAAACAATACAAAACCTCAAAAACAAAACCATAAATCACTAGTTGACAAACCACATACTCCCCGAAATAGCTGTTCATGTTACAAAATTAAGGCAAACAAAGTGAACACACAGTGAAGCTGCAAACAGAAAAAACAGGATGGAATAAAGCCAATTGAGACAGTATAGTGAAATTGGCACAGCACATCACAGCAGGTCACCAGGACAACAGTAACAGGCAACATTGTATATCTCGTTGTCTTCACAATAGTTGTTCTTCTACTAGGTAGAGCAAAATCAAAGAAATACACAACATTATAGAACACATCAGCACAGTATTGAATAGAGCAACACCATTAATCAGGACAAAGCAAAACGGTGATCAAAATATCTGCCTTCAGAGATAGTAGAAGGAAACTCCCCTGACTTGCTGTACCAAAGATGGTCACCTCCAAAGAGATACCCAGATCCCTGGATCCCAATTGTTAACGGGGGTGGGGGGGATGTGGTATGTTTGGATCTAAGCCCGCACCCTGGTAGGCAGCAGGCTGCTTACTGGTTGGCTCGGTGCCCTAAGTTCCAGCATGGCGCGGATCTCAGGAGACGCTCTTGCTTCTGGTTTCCTTGCCCTGGGGTGGCCGCGGCTCCCCACACCACAGTCACTTTCCAGGGAGGCAGGCTGCTTACTGGTTGGCTCGGCGCCCTAAGTTCCAGCATGGCGCGGATCTCAGGAGACGCTCTTGCTTCTGGTTTCCCTGCCCTGGGGTGGCCTCGACCAACACGCCCTTTTGAGTTCAACTTCTGTACTGGTGCCATTACACAGCAGCTGCTTATACCTAAGAGATCAGGCTCTTCCCACCTCTTTCAGAGGTAGCTGAGGCCTGGGGCAAAGCAAAAGACCAACTGGGAAAGAATGTGCCAGAAAAAAATCCAAAGGTTTAACTGGTTGAGCAAGATGTTTTCTAAAAAGAGAAGATATGCACAGGACACGAGACCCAAGTGACTCCGGGCTAAGGCATTTGGGTGCAATTCACGGAAACAATGAGTGTTTCTCCTAACTACCATTGGAATCTAATGCTGTTCACAGACCAATCAGAACTGCCTATTTCTGATCTTTCATTTAGATTTGGCATTAGGCCAAAAAGTTTTTTGATATGGTGATTGTCCCAACACCATATTTACTTGAGGTGAGCCCAGCTCAGGTATTTTGGATATTAAAAGCCCGTTTCCCTTTATCCTCGGGACTACTGTGAGCCTTCTTCAGCTGCTCACTCCAGTCCTGAAAAGTGTACCTGCCTTGCCTTCAATAATTCTATAGTCTTACCTCCTTTTCTGTGTGCCTTGTCCAATTCTTTGTTCAGAACCTGGAAAGAAGCTTTAAAACACATATTCAGCAACATTTTCATATTTCTTATATGAGAAGCCCAAAGTATAAACAATTTAAAGAGCAAAATTATACATATAGGAAACAGGAAGATAGATTTTGCCATGATGGAAGGGGATCTGGGAGTGGGAAAAGATGGCGGGGAAGGAAAAGTAGAAAGATCTCAAAAAGACCAAGGCCATGGGTTAGGTTCATGTACCAGTTTCCCACAATGAAGGTATTTATGTATCCCAAATGTAGTCTAATAAAAACAGGAGGAACCAAAATGGTGGGTCTAAGAGTGAAAACCAGTGATAAGATATGAAAAATGTTGAGCAGGCAGAAAACACACAGCTTGGTGAATCACTTCACGGAACTTGGTGGGGATCTCAGGGAGGGCTACAGCCTTTTGAGTTTCCCCAGATTCAAGGTTTTCCCAGAAGCACTGCTTCAGTGCTATTTATCAGGTGCTATTTACTACAAAGGGGAAAATGCATGGCAGAGAAGATTCCTATAGAGTCAGAAAAGAGGATAATGTCAAGGCCAAGGTCTTTAGTATATATCTAGTTTCAGCCACCTAGAGGACTTAGAACACAGACTTGAATAAATACATTGAGTTTGCATCCTGTTTAATCATCTTTTCAAGTTTAATTCCTAGATTGATACTTGTAAGTTGCTTAGAGTGAATAGTTTTATTGCTAGTATTAAGAACCCTTAGGAAATGGCTACTTGTCAGAGTTGTCTTCCAGGTGTCACTGGCTTTTGAGTTTGTTGCAAGATCCTACCTCTTGCTGGGCATGTTGGCGCATGTCTGTAATCTCAGAACTCAGGAGGCTGAGGCAGGAGGATCGTGGTGAGTTCAAGACCAGCCTGGGTTACAAAATGAATTCAAGGCCACCCTAAACTGCATAGTGAAACCCTGTCTCAAAAAGACCAAAAAAAAAAAATCCTCTCTCTTCTGTTTATTGATGATAAAAATTTGCTGCCTAATTAGCCCAGTCCCTGATTTTTTGGAACTGACCTACAGTATTGTTTATGACCCTTAGGCAATCTCAGTCTTGTTATACCAGGAAGAATAATTGACTATAACAATTATGTCACCTTGGCTAAACTAGTTCAATCAGCAATAATAATAACAACATCAAACACAGCCTAGAAAATAACACACTGTGGTAACTATTAATTTTTCACCTTTAACCATATGAATTAGATCTGTAGTTATATAACAAAATCTAAAATGAACCAGAAAATTGTATGCAGAAAATAAGCCCTCAATGTGGTGATTCTATGCTCAGGGGAGAAAATTTAAAAAGGGCTAGGGGGGAAATTAGGGAAATAGAAGAAAATGAAGAGATTAGAAGTAAGGCTGGAGGACAAAGATTATGAAAACTTTGGGAAACCAGTAAAAAAGACAGAAGGGAAAGAGAGGAAAAAAATAAAAACAAGAGTAGTACAACACCAACAACAAAATTAGAAACAATGTCCACATGCATATAAAACAAGAACAAACAAGGAAAAAAACAAAAACAGTAAAAGAAAGAAAGAAAAAAGAATATAAGAAAGATCCACTTTAAGGTGTGTCTCTGCTGTCACTGGTAGACATTGTGGACATACAGAATCCAGATCTGAGTTGAGCAAGCCAGCCATAGCTTTACAGCGGGGTAGTGGATAACCCCAGCAAGCCTGCAACTTTAGTTGCAGAGCAGTTCAGGCTGTACCTCTGCTCCCTGACCTCCTGCTGACTTGACTGAATTCAGCAACTCGACCCTGTCACCGGGAGTCGCTAGAGCTGTTCTGAGTTCCAAGCTCAATTGACCCCCCTCCAAAATGGCTAAGGGACAATCACCCTCTCCTAAGGAACGTCTGAACTTGTAACTCACCAGTCATTGCAGTCTCCTGCATACACTGCTCCCTTCCACTGGTCTGTGGAGGCTTCTGAGGTTGCCAGTAGTTACTGTTTCTGGGCAGGTTCCAGCCGCCCCTCCCACGTGGTGAGTGCGGGATCAGGAAGAAGGTGCTGCCAGCTACCTTCTTCTTTGTTGAAGTCTCTCTCTTCACTCTCTTGTAGGCTTCAGTTCTGGATTCGGATCCTTCCTGGGTCCCAGAGACCCACTTCCCTCCTTCTTCTCTTCCTCGTGTTGCTATATTCCAGAGTCTGCACGCCAAATCTCAGAGAGGCTCTCTGCTGCTCACCTCTCCGCCATCTGAATAAATATATTGGGAATAGGAGTAGAAGACATTCTCCGGGGATAGCAATGGATTTAAGAAGATAGTTTAAAATATACTAAATTGGGGTAATCAGTTACTGCGCACATATACAGAATTCTGAAAAATTGAAGATGATAACAAAAGGTAGCTAAAACCTAGGGACTGTTTTCATTCTATACATCAACGTTTTCATTTCAAGGTATATTATAGTTTTCATTAATATATACAAATATATGTCTGCAATATGCTAACATACATTTTAAAATGTAACAGAAAAGTTTTATCAGTAAACCACTAAAGGTTTTAGCAGTAAAATGCTAAATCACCACGGAGCAAGAAGACTCTTTTTGAAAAAATAAATTCTTAATATTTTAAATTGTAAGTCCCACTTGGTTATGTACACCTATAATCCCAGATACTCAGAGAATCACCTGAGTGCTGGAGTTTGAGGGAAGCATCAGAAAGCACAGATCAACACAGTCTCAAAAAAAGGTTTTATATTGTAGAAGTGAATACATAATTATAGAATTAGGCATGCTTAGGTTCCAGTATCACATAAGAGAGTACTAAAAAAGTCCTAGTTGAAATCCACAAAGTTTTCTATTGCCCTAGAAAAAGCATATTACCAAAACTATTGTCCTATGCCATATCATACCTGAATAAAACTGGATGAACATTTAGTATAAAAAATCACTATTCATGTTGGAAATTTGTAAGTTTTGATACTCCTTTGAAATATTGTTCAAATACTTATCAATCCAGATTCAGTGTTTATGTAAGGAAAAAAGGGATTAAATAATTAACCGAATTCCTGAGTTTTGAAGAGAAAAGACTTGACATTTAACATTTAACATTTATGAACACTGGGAGCTGGGGTTGTAGTTGGACAATAGATACATCCCTTGCCTAGTGGGTGCCAGGTCCTGCGTGTCATCTCTAGCTCTGAAACACACACACACACACACACACACACATGCACAAACACACACAAAACTAATGATGAGTTTTATTAAATGAATCATATTTCCTGAGAAGAATTTGAAATATCTCCATTTCTGAAGAAATTTTAAAAGGCTATAAGTCATCTTCAGAGATAATTTTGTGTATGTTGTTGGCAATATTTCTTTCCTATAATTCTGTGGTAACACATATTTCGTTTTAGATAAAAGCCACAAACTAAGATTTCATTATTTGGATGTGTGTATATTGATGTCCATTGCAGGCAGACATTTTTTAGGAGAGTGTGGCAGACTTTCGGCAACCTGAAGGAGAGAGACCCTGGCACGTTGGGACCTGCATCGTGTGGTTGACTCGGGGTTCCAGGAGAACAAGGAGCTCCACCCCTCTCTGGGGGTGGCTGAGAGTGTGGCAGACTTTCGGCAGCCTGAAGGAGAGAGACCCTGGCACATGGGGTTGACTTGGGGTGTCGGGAGAACAAGGAACTCTTCCCGTCTCTGGGGGACGACTGTGATCCTGCCTGTGTGTGGGCTGAGAATCAGACATCTCATGTCGTCCTGTCCCCCATCCCGTGTCCCCTCTCCCCCTCACCCTGCCTAGCAAGTGGGAGCCAGTGAACTACACATCTTGTGAAAAGATTGGCTATGTTATTCAATGTGAGCTCTCCATATGCAAAGATAAGGACAACCATTTGGAAGAAAACAAGAGACAATATGACAGATAGTGAAGATCTCTGGTTGTCTCGCTTTGACATTTATGCTTGTTTATGTCCCATTCTGTTCTGTTTTTGTTGTGTTTAATTTTACTCCCTTTTAAAATAAAATAAAAAATTTTTTTAAAAAAATTTAAGTTTTGGTAGCTACATTCAGCTACTTTTTATTGAATTGAGGCAAGGAGGTATGGAGCATTATGACTGAAGGGATGGAAAAAGTCTGAGTGATAAGTATTTTAATAGCATTGTCATTATATTAGGTATTAAAGTAATCTAGAGATGATTAACATATGTGAGAGGATGTGCTTAGGCTTTATGCAAATGTTATACTTTTCAGTTAGGGACTTGAGCATCTGCAAAGTTTTATGTTTAGGGGGAATCTAAGAACCAATCACCCAGGACTACAGTTATAAAAGCCCCTCTTATTCTTTTTATACTGTTATCTGATTATCTTACTGAAGATTTTTCTTCTCTGTAGTGCATAAGATCCATGAAGGTGAGTGATCATGACTACTGTTTATCACTGAAATTATAAAAATTAGCAAAGGCTTTGTCCAAATATAGACACTTAGTAAATGAATGACAGAAAAACATTTTTGATTATAAAATAATATTAGAACATTAAAATTTGTTTTCTCTTTGAAATTCATTGTTCCACTTATTTTTCATGACTAGGTGCTTGCACTTCAGGGTTCTGTTTTCCTGTGGTTATGAAGAAATTCCAGGAGTTTGAGACAAGATAAATTATTTCTAGGGAAGTCAAGACAGAAGAAAGAATTCCTTGGAGCCTGCGGTTTTGTTGCTGTTTTTTTAGTACTAGACATTGAAGCCAGGGCCTTAGCACATAGCTACATCTACAGCTCTTTTTTATTTTTTATCTTGAGACAGTATTTTGTTAAGTCACTAAGCTGCCCAGGCTAGTCTGGAACTTGCAATCCTCCTGCCGCAGGCTCTGAGAATGCCAGGATTATAAGCATGAGTCACCATGCACGGCTGTTCTAACTTTGTAACAACTAAGACCCAGAACTTGAATGGGACAGTGGTCAGAGGGCAGAAATTCTTGAAGAGAAATGTCTATGTTGATTACTGATACCTCCAACTAGCCCTAATAACAGGATTAGAGCCCAGTGTGGCTTATCCTAGTGCCTATATGGATGGAGCTAATGAGAGCCTCAGAAATAAATATTGTGAACAAACTACCCATGACTTCATTCATTTTTCTTATGATCATCTCATGGAAGATTCTGGGACTATGTGACACGTAAGAGAGATGGTTAAGAACAAAATATCTAGGACAGGTTTTACTATCTCAAGAGCAGGAAGTAAATTCACTTAGAAAATAAAGGAATTCCTTTTCCCCCAGCTTAGTATTGTGGGCTGTGATAGGTGCCAAAGCATACATTATACAGGACTCACACAAAGCACTTCCACCCTCAGTTACCTGATGCACTATGCAAGACCCTGGAACAGAGAGAAGAGGAGCAAGACTTGACGTGTCTGAATGAACCTGGCTTCAGGAATCTGGTAGGTGGGGTCTGGTATCCTGATTCTGCAACATGGGGCTGAACTGTTCTCATTCTCTCTAGGGGCATACTTTTTTCCAAATTGGATAACAAAAATAAGTCACTTGTGGTGTTGCCTCAGGCATTATTTCCTGTAGTGCCTAGTCAGTAATGGACGTGCACACTGCAGGGGTCAGCTCTGCACTGAAGCTACCTCAGCAACAATGATCACAGGAACAGAGATCATGTGCACTTTATCTCTCCCTGTAGGGCCTGAGCACGGGGATGCATTCCTTGCCATAAAGGCTGACTTCACCTAGTGTAGGTTAGAATCACCTGGGGGCTTTTAAACATTGCCTTTGACCTCACTTTCAGGCCACAGAGGATCCGATTCAGTTGGCTCCTGGCTTTGCTATGCATCCTGAGGTCAGGAGATCACAGCTGGAGCCGTGAGCTCAAAGTCAGAAATCCAGATTCACAGGCCAGCCCATTCCTGGAGAATCAGAATGTGTACTTTAACCACACACCCAGCAACTCAGTGTACCCTCAAAATTTAAGAGCCCATTTTTTACATCAGTACTGCCTCAAGAAACATAATGCCAGCCACATGTGCAATTCTAAGTTTTCTTTTAAAACAGTAAAAATACTTTAAGGTAACTTATTTAGCTATCACGTTCCAAAATCATTGTCATTTACACACATAGACCCAGCCAAATTTTGAGTGCTCAAAAACCACTGGTTTTTGACAACACAGAGTAAAGCATGCCCTAAATGTTAAAACAACAACAACAACAAAAACTCCAAGTGGTTCTCATCTATAAACAGAGACAAGGAAAAGTTTTGCTCAAGGAGAGACAAATTTTAGTTCTTGAATTTAGCTAATGCCCATAGTTCATAAGAACCTTCTGAATGATTGCTTTTTCTGGCACTATCTGTGGGCTGACAGCAGGTTGTATAGATTTCTGAGTGTGAAACTATGAAAAACTACATGACATGGACATTCCATGGGTTGAATAACAATATTCCTTGGAGGTCTTTCATCTTTATATGCATGGAAATATTGGGCCCTACTATGTGTAATCACTACTAGTAGGCAATAAAAATACAACACAAACATACCTATAAAAGTCTCATAGCTTGAACTTCTGATATTTGAAATGCTACTTGGAATCAAGACATGATTCTTCCTAGGGTGTTAATGTGATGGGGTAAAAGAGCCTAAATGTAGATAATAATCACCAGTCACACATTGCTCTTGAATATCTGCAGAAGGGGCTTGTCACATTCTGCTTGTTCCCCTTAATTCCATCATACTTGGAATTAATTCTACCATCAATGAGATTTTGGACAAATCACACAAAACACACAAAAAGATGCCTTTATCTTAAAAGTTATGTGTTTTTTAAGATTTGGCATTAGAGAATGTGAAAGTGCAAGATGGTGGTACTTTGGTTCAGGCTGTGGGTGAGGGGGATCTGGGAGACAGTGGGCTCTGTGTCAGCAGAATTCAGCACAAATGCACCTCTCCATGCCCCAGTGTAAATAAGTTCAGTACCAAAGTCAGTGGAGGCTGGTGTAAATAACTTACGCAACCAAGGTTGCTACTGGCACATTGTGTATTTTGGTATAAATGTAGCTGAGGATTGCTATGGGGAGCGGCTGTGAAAAGCGAAGATTAAGAGACAAGGGCTGCCATGAGCGTACAGCAGCTGGGACTGCAAGAGCGGCTAAACAGATAAACTGCGGCTGAGCAGCTGAATAAACACAGCTAATCGAACCCCCAGTTCTGCGTTCTTCTTCGGGCTGCCTAAATCTCAAGTGAACCTCCGCAGTCTGAACTGGTGGCAGGACATAAGCTAGAAAATTTTCTTTTATTTATTTATTTTTATTTTAAAGAGAATAAAACAGAAGAGGGCAAAACAAAGCAGATCAGAACAACATAAGCAACGCAGCACTTTACAACAAGACAACTGGACATTAACAGTAGCTGTCAAAATATCTCTTTCTCTGCTATAGTTGAGCATAGTTTCAAATACAATAATATCAAACATACCAAAATAGTATAAAATCATTCAAAAGAAAGAAAGAATTACAGGGCACTCTGAACTGAATAACAGAGAATGATCAATGGGTACTATAATATCTCATTTTCAATAAAAAAATTTGTTTATACTATCACATATATTAAAATCCCAATAAGACACAACATGATAGAACTGATGGTAATAGAAGAATAGAAGCATGGTAGGACTTCTAAGGAAGACGATATTAAATCAGCAATGGCTGCCATAATGTTTTGTTTTCTTCAAAACAGCTGCTCATACCATCACACATAATAAAATCAAACAAAACAGAATAAAACCATTCCAACTGATGAATGAAAATATTGAAAGGCTTCTCATACTAGGGAGACTATACGGTATTTACGAACTGAAAACATCATACCACAGTGATATATGTGCACCCATGTTTATAGCAGCACAATTTGTAATAGCCAGAACTTGGAAACAACCTAAGTGCCCATCAACTGAGGAATGGATAAAAAAGTTGTGGCATTTTTATACAATGGAGTACTACTCAGCTATAAAGAATGATCACATTGAGATATTTATAAATAAATGGACACAACTTGAGACCATACTCATAAGTGAAATAAAACATAAGCTAGAAAATTTTCTAGCACGATATTTAGCATCAAAATCTTTATGAAGGAAGCCAGTTTCAAATTGGCTTTAATGCAAGTAACATCTTTTATTTCAATCAAGGCAACTGAATTTATTCAGAAATCTTTCCTAACCTGATTATCATTGGATTCCAGTCACTTATTCAAAAGGGTTTTTTCCTACAAGATTGTGAAAATCCATGTTTAGAATTTTAAAAATGCAAAAACGACTCCCTTGCAGTAAGGCAGCCTTAGAAGCTTTTCTTTTATTACTTATTACAGAATCAAAACTAAAAAAATATTTTTAGCATACTCTTCCTCTTATAAAATGAGATGTACTTCTGATTCTGTGAAACAAAATATAGTCTTTGAGATTTTTAAACAACCCACAATTAAACAAGAGTTCAGGAATGAGAATAAACTGTGGTACAGGAAATAGAGGAGACTGAATTAGATGTAGTTAATTGAATTGTCTTATGTACTCATCACAGTAATGATATGCCAGTATTGCTGGATACGCATCATTGCATTGCCAAAGCAAAGGCACACTCCCAGCTCTCGAGCACTGTGTCTCACTGAGACAAACTGAAAAACGCACAGCTCTACCTAAAAATAATGGTTAATATTTTTTATAAGTGCTTTCTCACCGTATTTGCCTTTGAGTTGAATCTTCAATAGTATTTCATATGTACACCTGTATATGTATGTACATGTATATATGTACTGTTACATCTACGTACACAAATATATACATATATGAAATCTTATTATTTCTTACTGTTTTAATAAATTTAACCTAATGTATCTTATAACTCCTCTAAAATGGTTCTGGGAATTATTACCAAGTTTGTAACTTCACTGGCTTGCTTACGGAGGATTGATCCCTAATATGTTTTCTCTTTATTTTTTAGCCAATCATGAGCAGGCCTTGTGCTTCCTTTGGTTACACCCGAAGGCCTGAGTAGTGGGAGTGAACAACCTTAGTAGTCTGATTTTCCCTCCAGTGGACTCCCTCACTCCCTTCCTTTCTTCAACTAGGAATTGCACTTCTGTTTATTTCTGATTTGGAACATTTTCATTAAGGAGAAAAAAACCCACAAGAAGTGAGGATCCAGTTTACTTGATTGTCTGACTTTGAGTTTCATTTTTTTGCATTATTTTTCAAATCAAAAAAGGAGAGGTGCTTGCCTGCCTGCCTTCTCCTGGGACAGTGGCAAAGCTGGCCTCGCCGGGCAGGTTCAAGTATCCTGGACTCGTAACATATAAGTCAAAATCCCACATCCAGTTCCCCAACATGTGTCATCAAACAAGGCCTCTAGCGATAGGGCCAATCTGTTCTGACCCCAAGGTAATGATACCAGCACTTGTAAGGCGAACCTTTGATGTTCAGGTTTGTACGTGCCTGGGTCCCAGGGTTTTCCCAACTTGAATAAAAGTGCATCTTTAAATAAGTGAAAGACACATCATGTATCTCCAGTGTTTCTCTCCGACTGTGTAAAGCAGGATCTATAGTGCTGCTTCATCCAGAATTTTGTATCTGCAATTATAGGAACCTGATTTTTATAAGGTTTGTATTCATAAGTCCTTAGCAACTCTTTAGTTTGAACACTTGAGGGAAAGCTTAAACTGCTTTCACTTTATTTGCAGTAGAATGTCATAATTTGGAGAAAAAGTCAATAAATGGCAAAATAAATTATATGTCTTAATATAACCAGTTGTTCAGTGCAAACATTCTTGGAGTGTGGTATCATGTGGGAGCTAAGATTAGAAGGTTAGAGGGAGAAGAAATTAAAATTAAATTGAGAACAAGTAGCCTTTTAAAAAGGCATACAGGTAGACGTTAGATAATTTATTTCAATTTAATTATTTTGTGGTGCTTAGGATCAAACGCAGAGCCTCATACGTGCGAGCCAAGCCCTCTACCACCTAGCTACATCTGCCAACCACAGTGGGCATTAGGACACAAACCTTAAGTCTACAAACCCTACAGAATCAGTGTTTCTTAAAAAAACTTTTATTGGTACATTTATAGTAGATAATGATTGCATTAATATGGAGAGATGGTACATGTATGTGACATTAATTCAGTTTTTAATCCATATATATATATATATATATATATATATATATATATATATATATATATGTTGTTGCTATCCATGTTTGTAGTACATGATGAACACATTCCTTGGAGGAACTTGGCACATGTACATAGAACTTCACACCTGCCCTTTTTAAGAATTTCTCTCTCCCCTCTTCATCCTTTCCTCTATTTCTTAGTTCCCTTCCCATATGTCTTTATCCATTCATCTGTTTATAGATATATAGGCCACTTGCAGAATTTAGCTATTCTAAGTTGTTCTGCTATAAACATGGGTGTTCATGTATCGCTGTAACATGATGTCTTTAATCCTTTTGAGAAGATTCCTAGAGAAGGAATAGCGAGATCAAATGGAATTTCTATTTTTCTTTTTTAAAGAAATCCCCATACTGATTTCTGTATTGACTGTACCAGTTTATAGTACTACTAAAATGAAGGAGGGGTATTTTTTTTTGTTGTTGTTATTATAACCTTTCCAGCATTTGTTATTTGATTTCTTGAAGAGAACCATTCGTTCTGGAGATAAAAACTTAGTGTTGCTTTAATTTGCATTTCTTGAATGATTAGCAATGTTGAATATTTCTTCATTTATTTATTGACAATTTGTACTTTTTTATCTGGGAAGTATCTATTCATTTCAGGTGTCCATTTTTTATTGGATCTTTAAATTGAAGGGCTTCCTCCCTCCGATTTTTTCAAGTTCCTTATATATAATAGATACTAGTTTTTTTGTCTAAGGAGTAGCTGGCAGAAAATTTTCCCCTATTGGTTGTTTACTGGGTGGAAGTTTTTTAATTTGAAGTGATCTCATTTGATGATTCTTGGTCTTATTTCTTGTGCAACCAAAGTTCTGTTCAGAAGTGTCTGTGCCTATTTCTTCAAGAGATTTACCTGGTTTTGTCTTCCAGCAGATTTTCTGTTTTATTATTTAGATATTTGATCTGTTTTGATTTTAGTTACTGCATGGTGAGAGATATGGTCTAGGTTTCATCAGTGGGATGTGGGTAACTAGTTTTCCCAGAACCATTTGTTAAATAGGATATTTTTCTTCCAGCAAAAGTATTTAGCCCTTTTGTAAAAGATAAGGTAGCTTAGTGGACCTGAAGTAGTTTTTGCATCCTCTATTTTTTTTTTCAATTCTGAGCTCACGTCAAGTGTAGAAACCTTCATAGTTACAAAGGTCAGTAGTAAAACCTTTTCATCATTGCTCAGAAATGATTAGCCTTACACACACACACACACACACACACACCTTCCAATCTCATTCACCCATCAGAATGTCCTGTTACTCAGTTACCTTTATAACATGCACATGTGAACACAGGCAGGGACACACACACACACACACACACACACACGACATAGCCCTATTTTAAATTATTTTACAAATCTGCTTCCCAGAACTATAGAGATCATGCATCAGGCAGACTGCAAGGTCTTCTGATGCTCAGCTTTGGCTATTTTCATCATTGATCCACTTTTTTTTTTAATTTAAAAGAGAATAAAACAAAAGGAGGCAGTATAGAGCAGATCAGAACAGGACAACATAGGCAACACAGTACTTTACATTAAGTCAACTGGACATCAACAGTATCTAACACCATATCTCTTACTCTGCTATAGTTGAGCATAGTTTCAATTACAATAATATCAAACATAACACCATAGTATAAAGCCATGCATATAGTGAAAGAATTCCAGGGCTTTCTGAACCGAATAACAGAAAATGATCAATGGGTATTATAATATCTCATTTTTGATAAAAAAGAAAAAAATTTGTTTGAACTATCACACATATTCAAATTCCAATAAGACACAATGTGGTAGATAGAACCAACGGTAATAGAACAAAAAAAGCATGGT
>PVJX010033676.1:0-19502 GCA_004027295.1 Dolichotis patagonum | reverse complement strand
TGAGATATTATAGTACCCATTGATCATTTTCTGTTATTCGGTTCAGAAAGCCCTGTAATTCTTTCACTCTATGCATGGCTTTATACTATTGTGTTATGTTTGATATTATTGTATTTGAAACTATGCTCAACTATAGCAGAGTAAGAGATATGGTGTTAGCTACTGTTGATGTCCAGTTGACTTAATGTAAAGTACTGTGCTGCCTATGTTGTCCTGTTCTGATCTTCTCTGTACTGCCCCCTTTTTTTTATTCTCTTTCAAATAAAAAAAAGAACTTATCAAAACAGAATATTGAATACAGCAATACCATTAATGAGGACAAAGCAAAACAGTGATAAAAATATTTTCCTTTAAAAAGATGGTAGAAGGAAATCCCCCTTATTTGTTGTATTGCATATGGTCAACCTCCCAAGAGATGCTCAGATCTCTGGCTCCCACTTGCTAACCACAGGGGAAGGGGGGTGCATAAGTTTGATTCTCAGCCCATGCGGCCGGTAGACTCACAGCCACTTACCATGGCAGTGAGCTGGTTGCTCAGTTTTCCAACCTCCTAAGTTCCAACACGGCATGAATCTCAGAAAACGCTGCTGCTTCTTGCCCTGGGGTGGCCACAGCTTGCCAGACCATAGCCACTTACCAGGGCGGCAGGCTGGTTGCTCGGTTTCTAATTTTACCCTCTTTACAATAAAATTAAAAAAAAAAAAAAAGATTCGGTCTCAGAATAAAAAAGGGTTGGCAATGTAGCTCAGTGGGAAAATATTCCAGTACCCCCAGTACCGACAAAAAACAATAATAACAAAAAGCTGAAACAAAATCAACCAACCAAAATTAAATAAATCAATTAATTAAAGAACCAGGTAGCCAATCAGGAATTGAAGCCACTTAGCCCCTCACTCAGTGACTTTCCTTGTCCTCAACTGGTGCCATTACAGACTGTGAGGGGCTGAGGCAGAGCAGAGGTGAGCACCGTGAGGGTGGGAGATTCGAGCCCAGGGCAGTGTGTGCACAAGCTCACACGCCTTCTGTTCTGGATGATTCCTGCTGGACACAGCTCTAGATTTTTAGCAGGCTATGACCATCTCTGTGTGAGCTGAGGAACCTCCAAGCTTTATCTATCTATATGTAAGTGACACAGGGAGCAACCTAACATAGGGCCTAATATAGGTGCTGGGAAGCTGAAGAAGGTGCTTCACAAGTTCCTGCCTAGCCTGGGCAACTTAGTGACTTAGTTAAACCTTGTCTCAAAATGAAGCATAAAAAAGGGCTGAGGATGTAGCTCAGTGGAGGGACCTGGGTTCAATTTCTAGTACCAAAAAAAGCAGGCAGTGCACTGGTTCTCCACAAGTAAGAATCTCAGCTCTACAGCAATCTCAGCTCCATACCGAGGAACTCACTAACCCATCCTGATCCTCAGTTATCTCTTCTCTGAAGTGGGTATAAGAGCAAACGCATAGGGTTATTATGAGACTAAGAGGGAAAGTGTGTGTGAAATGCTTGGAGTCTTAACAGGACCCAGTAGATTTCTTCCTTCTTACCCAAGGTTCCTACCCTCAAGACACTGAAAGAAGCCTGATTCGCTCAACCAGGTTCTGTCTTTGCTGAGGACGGAACAGAAGTGGGTTGGAACATGAACCGCTTCTATGTGGGCTTCCTGGTCACCTTGCAGGTTCCAGATCAGAATCACTTTACAGCCCTCTGTCCAGCCCTCAGATCCCTGTTCAGATTATTCTCCATTCAGGTCTCAACTCACATAAGGGGGCAAGGAAATGTGTCATTAGCTGGGGTCTTACGATGTGTGGAATTTGGTAATATAGAGATCACGTAGATGATCCTCCCTGCCAGAACAACAGCAGGTTATGCAAAGTGAGGATGCTATGTGAGAAGACAGCAGAAGGTTCATAGAGTCTAGAGGAAAAAATACAGGAAGGTACAGTGGGAATGAGACACAGCCACGATGAGGCCCAGAGAGCCTAAGTCTTGGAACTAGTAACCAAACAATGGACTGAAGGATCTGTTTATTCATTTATATCTCATGCCTCCTTCTCTTCCTCTCTTGGCCCTGTATACCTGGGTTCCCACTTTCACACAGACATGCACCAATGACCACCTGCCAAATTTTCTCTGGGGAACTTACACAGAGCTTACAGGAGGTAAGGCAAAGCCCTAGAAGACCATCACTAATGGAAATAAGAGCTCGCAAAGAACTTGAAACTACAATTTAGTACTACAGGGTTTAGGGGTTAAAATGCCCATTGTTGACCCTGAGACAAAGGAGTGAGAGAGGAGGGAAGAAAAGCAAAAGAAAGGAGAAGCATGGGGGGGGACCTCTGCTACATGCCCTTGTCCTGGTGTCAGGGAATAACTGCCCATAATGATTCTCCCAGGGTCATACTCATGGGTAGGTGAAGAAACCAAGGGAACCAGCACTCAGGGACCCACAGTTACAGCCTGCAGTTGACTCAATTACAGACACCTACAGTCCTTCTGCTCAGCGATGCAGGCATCTTTAAGTTTCCAGTGTTAAAATGCAAATTGCTCTAGGAAGAATCCAACATTAAGCCATTATCAACTATTAGCACTTCTACGGGGATTACAATCACAGCACCAGAGGCTGTCATGGGAGGAAGGGATTTTTTAGATTAATTTATGAGATCATTTAACACCTGGAGCAGCAGAGTACAAATCCTCAGAGGACACAAAGGACAGCCCATGCTCTGAATCTGTCTCAGGCATCTACCTGCATTTCCTCCTCCTCTCTAAAATACTCCTTCATGCACACAACAGTGTACTGAGCACTGATAGAGGATGAAAAAAGCCAGCAAGGTCTTTAATATTAAACAAGTGTAAAGAAACCTCTAAGAATCTGAGTCCTCATTGATGCTACTTGCACACTTTATTGCAGTATGCACCCATCCCTCACTCACATTGCTATTGCCTTCTGGGGGAGTCTATAGTAAAAGTCTCCCACACTTGAGCTTCTAACTGCACTCCAACTTATTGTGTATTTGTCCTGTTTTCCTATCTGGACCATAACCTCCTAGAGGACAGAGATGCCATACCTTTTCACAACGTTCACAAAGCCCAGTCCAGGAGAAATCACACACTAGAATTAAAAGATTTGATCATCTCTGTAAGCCACAGGGCTGTTGTTTTTAATCAGACACCTAACATTGAGAAACATTCTATGAATGTTTTACTATCAAATACTGCTTGGTTTATACACAGAATATATATACTGCAAGTGGACAGTCTTGGGAAAATAGGAATTTCCACAGACAGTTCGACACTGGACATTTGACACTGGTGGCAACATAAGGAAGATTGATACTAAATGACAGCAAGAGGCTGGATACGAGTCTGCCTTTATGATGTTTTGGTGCTTAGATGCCAGGTATGAGCCAGGGTATAAGGCCTTCTAACATGGAACTTACGGAATGAAGGTCTGCCTATGACAGTGGTCTTACTTGTGAGTGTGAGTGATTTGTGGTAATCCTTCTACACACCTTGAGAACCCTAAAACATACCAAGCATTCTGCTAGAGGCTGAAAAAGATAAAATACAGACACAAATTGAAGTCAGACTCCACTGGAGCTGACTCTGCAAGGTTTTTGTGTGTGGTAATTCTGAAGGGCTCCTCTCCACATGTCCATGGGCCAGGCAATAGAGGAATATACACAGCTATGAATAGCAATGACTTTCAATCCTTTGTCACAGACTGGAGACATCCAGTGCCTAGTGTAAGACAGAAGTGTTCCTGCAGAGTGATCAGATGGGGCTTCCTAACCTCTCTGGTGCCCTGTGCCTGCTTGGTCTGCTCAATCATCCCAATGAATGGACACAGCATATGCACTCCTTAATTCTACAACTGGATCTGAGATACCCGTTATCTGCCAGGCTCTACAAGCAAACAATTAGGACTCTTGGCTCCTCCTCTACTTACTGATGACGTGAACTTAGGCAACTTAATGCATAAGAATGAATCCATTTTCTTATACATACAATGGAGATAATAATAATGACACCTACATCCTAAGTTAGTATACAAAAAAAAGAAAACTATTTCTAGCACATGATACCTAACAATTATGTATATGTGTAATTTGTGCTGGGAATGTACATTTATCCTTTAATGACATCAGAGCTAAGTTAACACGATGGAATAAATAAGAGGGCAAGATAGAACTCTAAACCCACAATCAAGAAATCAGGGTGCAGGAGGGGGTGAAGAATAAAATGAGACTTCAATTATCAACCCATCAAAGAGTTGGAGAAACAAATTTTCAGGCAGAATACACTAAAATGCTTAGTTGTCAGAGGAAATACAATCTATGGGGAAGCAAATTTCAATATGGCAAAGAAATTAAAAGCAGAAATGATTAACAATAAAAACCTAGAAGCTGTAATGCAAACAAAAAAGTGCTAATTTCATCCTTTTAGAGAAAATTACTGAAAAAAGTGCTTCACCAAGATAAGGGTATAAAGGAAAAGGAAAGAAAACATGGAATTCAAATGAGGAAAGAATAGAGGAGGATTTCCAGGAAGAAAATGGTAATAGAATCCAGAACAAGAGTGGGACAGAGAACAACATAAGCAGATGAAAGTCAGAAATGCTACAAGTGATATCCCCAAGAATTTGCACTTGTTTTAGTACTTTTCTCATTTCTGAAACAAAATACCTGGTGCCCAAAGTTAAAAGAGGGAAGGTTATTTCAGCTCACAGTTTGCAGAGTTCAGTCCATGGTCAGCTGGCTGCAAGGCACGAGGGTATCCCAGAGGAGAAACAGTCCATGATGTGGTAGGAAGAAGGCAGCAAAGCTGCAGCAGCACGTCTTCTTCTTCCTTTTATTCCATCTAGGCTACAAGCATTTTGAGTGGTGCCACCCATATCCAGGGTGGGCCCTCCATTATCCACATCCAGAATTATGCTAAACCAATTTAGTTATTGCCTGCTCTTAATTCCAGTATAACATTCTTAATCCATATCCACACACCCTAGATCCAGCCACCTCTGAAAAGCCCCACCTAGGAGTACATGGGGTTTGAGGGGATATCTAGACACAAGATTCAACAGTACTTGCAGAATAGCTAATACATCTGAATGCAGTGAGAAGAGATGGAAATGGCTGGAGGAGGAGTGTGGCAGCTGGAGACAAATTGGGGAAATTATATCTTTAAAATTCTAATATAGGCCAGGGATTTAGCTCAGCAGTATAAGCACCTGCCTGGCAAGGGTGAGGTTGTGAGTTTGATCCCCAGTACCAAAAAAAATTTAAAGGACTGGGGGTTTAGCTCAGTGGTATAAGCACCTGTCTGGCAAGCATGAGGTCATGAGTTCAATCCCTAGTAAAAAAAAAAAAAAAAACTCTAATATAGGACTGGGCTTGTGGTTCAATGGTGGAGTACTTGTGTGACATGTGTTAGGCTCTAAGTTTCATCCCAGCACTGCAAAACAAAACAATGACAACAATGGAAAACTAAAAAGCTAGAAAACAACCCCACAGGAATAAAAAGAAAAGTACAAAAAAATGGGCACCCTACATAGCGACAGAGCCAGGGACATTCTTATAAAGCAAACATATAATATTTATGCAACTAATTATGCCATGACTACAGTAAGGGGAGAGAAACATATGTGTACTTGTGTGCATTTCATGAGAAGCTCTGGTGTGCAACACAACTATCTTTTACCTCCCACGGTGGGATGTCAAAAGATAGCCTAAACTGGAAAAATGAGAGCACCTATATGCATATTGGGGATAAATTTTTAAAAAACAAAAAAAATTATTAGGTACAATATATATTTTTTACATTAACTTCAAGGTCAACTTCTCTTAAGAGAATTGTTTGATTCTTTCAACTTTGATTAAAAAGTAATGGGAAAGGGCCAGGAATATAGCTCAGTGGCACAGCATCCATCTGGCAAGCACAAGGTCCTGAGTTTGATTTCCAGTACCAAAAAAAAAAAAAAATCCAAACGAAACCCATAGATATATAGCCAACTGATTTTCAACAAAGCTACTAGGAAAATGCATTGGAGACAGAAACGCAGCTCCAGTAAATGCTGCTGGGTAAACTGGATGTCCATGTACAGAAGTGGATGCTCACATGCATGCCCCTATTTCCCAGTTACAAAAATCAACTCAAAATTGATGAAAGACTTCAGTATGAGACTTGAAACTATGAAACTATGGGAAGAAAGCATGGAGGAAATGCTCAAGACAATGGGGTGGGCAAAGATTTCCTGACTATAACTCCTAAAGCACAGGAAACAAAAGCAAACAAAATGCAAGAATGACATTACGCCGACCTAAAAGCTCTGCTCAGCCACACACACGCACACACACGCACACACACGCACACGCACACCAATCAACAGAGTGAGGACACAATGTATAAAATGGAAGAACATGATTGCAAAATATACATCTGACAAGGGGTTATGTTAAGGGCTCCAAAAACTGGTAGCAAAAAGCAAACAGCTGGCTAAAGAATGAGCAAGAGATCTAAACAGACATTTCTCAAAAAGAAAAAAAAAGACATGCAAATAGCTGACAGGTATAGGAAAAAATGATGAACATTACTGTATTAGTCAGCTTTCCTGTGGTTGACACAAAATGCCCAATACCTGAAACTCAACGGAGAATTTATTTCAGCTCCCAATTTTAGAGGACTCGGTCCATGAATGAGTCCATGATTGGATGGATCCAAGGCAGAAATGACATGGTGGAAGGGAACAGAGAGGAAGACTGCTCACCCCAGGGCTACCAGGGAGCAGGGAGAAAGGAGGAACTGAAGAGGGAGGCACATCTTCAGTGACACGTCTCATCTAAAAAGACCCCATCTCCTAAAAGTACAGTTAGCTATGAACACATCAAAGATAAATCTGCTGAAAACATTCCCCGAATTCAATCACCTTCCAAAATCCCCCCTTGAACATAGGAAACTTTGGGTGAACAATTTAGATCTAAACCATAGCAATTACTAATCATCAGGAAAATGCAAGTCAAAATTTCAATGAGATACCACCTCACCCTAGTAAAAATAGTTATTATTTAGAGTATACTTGTTTTCCTACTGTTAATTGGTCCACACTCCCTCTGCAGAGTCTTTGCCAACCTTTAATAAATCTTTAATAAATTTAAAACCTGTTGTGCTTATCCAATTCATTGTTCAGGAGAAAAAGAACTAAGGAGAAAGTTCTAGAAGGAGTCCCAATCCCCAATCTCAACCCCACAGTTTGGTAAATGAGCCAGAAGGAAATAAGTCCCTTTGGCATAGCTTTGTTTCTCTCCCTTTCTGAAATAAAGCACTCAAGCCATGAAGGACTGGTTTAATTTTTTCTATCAGAAGGCTTGAATCCTTTAACTTTTTCTGATATTTGTTGTTGAGGAGAGGCAGAAAGAAGAAATAATGGAATCTAGGGAATTCAAAAAGTTTTCTCACGGCTCCAGGAAGTTTTCTGGAGGAGACAGGATGGTGGAGGGGAAGCACATGCCTTCAGTATTTTTCCCAGATGGTGAAAGAGTCTTACATGTTTGTCACAAATGTATCTCCCCTTTTCTTTCTTCTTTTCCATTTTTGGTCACTTTTTGGGGATATGAATCAAGTAAGAGCTGCCAAATAGCCTATTAACCCAGTCAGAATAGATCTTTCAGGTTCCATATGTAGGAACATGCATTTAGTATTTTTCTTATGCTTTCATGTTTTCATTTTACCTGATACTTTGTTCAGCTTTCTCATTCTTTTGAGAGCCTGCTTGTACTCAAAATCTTATCCCTGCTTTGTCCTTCCATAGCCTTTTATCTCTGGATATCCTGAGTGAATTATTTCCTCAGGGCCTTGTTTTATCCCATTTCACATTTCTGCCATACTTGGCAGCCATTTTGGTTTCATCCTGTTAGTCATATGACTCTGCCATTTTTGGTAGCCATTTGGTTTTCTATATAACATAATCACATAGTTTTGTCATATTTGGCAGTCATTTATTTCAGTCTGTGGGCTGGCTACATGGTTCCACCATGTTTGTCAGCCATTTTGTTTAGTCACATGGATCAGTCATATGAATCTACCACTGATCGTCCTGTCCCTCTGGGGGATAGGGGTCTCTCCCACTTGTTTCCACCAGAGACTAGTGGCCCAGAGAGACCAAATATTTTCAAGTATGACCCAATTACTAGACATGGGTCCTTCTGTGTTCAGCAATCAGAATCTAGATTGAGGTGAAAGAAGAAGGGCTAAGAAAAAAGATAGGCAAATTGGCAGTTCTTTAAGCACACCCAAATTATCCAAGGAAAAACTCAGTGCCAATAATAGCCTTCTTTAAATGCAAGAAAAATGGACACTGAGCATATGACAAAACCAAGCCACTGCCTAGCCCCTCCTCTGTGTAAGGTGGCCAATATACCTGACACATGGCACTAGAGGACTGATTGTCCCAGCTCCCGGAGAACATCTTCCAGCCAAACCCTCACTTCCCACTCTGATGAAGACTAAAGGGACCAAGCCTTCTGGGTCTCCCAGTGCTTCTGTAGACAGACATCTTCAGTTCCTGTGAGAAACTCTGGGTAACCCTGAACGTTATAGGGAAGAAATCTCATTTCCTTTGGCTTCTGTTTTAACTTACTTCTTGCAAAATCCTCCTGTAGCTCTATAGCCATAACTGGTGTTGAGGAAGGCCCTAGTCAGTTTGTTTACTCTTGCTTTGACATGTCAATTTAAAAGTCAAATGTTCAACCATGAGTTCTTAATTGCTCCACAGTGTTTAACCCCCTTCCCAGGAAGAGATTTGATAGCAAATTTGGAAGAAATTCTTGAATTCCAGCAAAGGCCAAAGCAGATTTTATCAGTTGGGACTGTGCCAGGCCATGCTTCCAGATATCCGTGAGGTTACCACAAAGACTTACATCTACTCTTGTGAGCAGGTAATTTCCTGACCAGTGCAAGCAGGTAGTGACCTGCCACTCCAAGATCTTGGGGAGGTTTGATTAGCTTTACCCAAAAAAGACATCAAGAGACAGTTTAAATAGGTGGCAGTTCACAACAGGTCACTGGGACCAAACTCCTTTTCCCCAGGGACCTCTGCTCCAAAAGCAGAGATCATAGCCCTTAGTCATGCTCATGCAACAGTATGGAAAGGGGATTCCTAACTAATAAAATAAAGCACTACTGGAAAATTCTACAATGCCTAGAGCTCTCTATCTTCCTAAGCATGTCACTGTCAGTCATTTCAAGCAACATCAAAGGGTAATGTCTAAAGGAACCATTCTAGTCCCTCCTCAGTGAACAATGGAAGTCTATAAAAAACACTGCATAGGAAATGGTCACTAGAATTTTTACAGGACTAGGAAGAAAGCTACTCCTGTGAACCACTTGAATACTGAAGCTCCTCTTAAAACTCAAGAGTCCTATACTGCTACAGGTACAGGTACAGAGACACTAATGACCTCTAATCCACCACAGTTTCAAAGAGCACCTATATTGAGGCTCCTATTTTTAATTGGATCCACAATGTGGGTAATCTTGCTAGGGCTATGGTTGTTGGTAATTTACCTAATATCCCTCTTCACCACCCTTAGGATATAGAAGCACTACATGTAACTTCCACCCTGCTAGATGTCAGATATACCAAGGTAACATTCTCTAAAATTGACGAATGAATTCTAAGGAACAATGAAAGTTAATTGTAGGAAACATTATTGAGGGTGATAGCTCCTGAGAGACAGAAGGGCACCTGAAATTGGATCACCAGTGAGCCCACCTTTCAGAGGAAAGTTTATAGGGCAAAATAATGAGGTGGGTATAAAATCATGAGTTGGGTTTTAACATGTGTTAAAACTATGACCAGCCAATAAAATCATAAGTATAGCCACTTACGTAATATTGATCCACTGGGGAAGCAGATCACGTATCAGGAAAGAACAAAGACCTTTTTTAAGCAGGGATGGATAAGAGGTCTTGGTCACCCACCTGGGTGACTGATGTCTATCTAGACTTTATTGGCATAGGTGACACCAATTATCTTAGCCCCTAGGAAGGTATGTAGTCACAGTCATTTCATCTTTATCTTGAGGGCTGGCCTCCAACAGCCCTCAAGATAAACATAGGAGATAGGAGATTAGGGCCTCTGGCCACAATTGAAATGTATTCTCATATTCTGCACTGATTCCCTATCTGATTGCCTATAATATTTCTAATTTATCTGTCTATAATATTTTGTATTCCATTAGAAACACAGAAATAAGAGTTAATGTCTCTAATTGCTAGACCTGTCATTGTCCACCTTTGTAAACAAACTAGGAAGTATTCTGACCTGCTCCTTCTTATATTGGGATTCTACATCTCCAACCTAATAGCAAAGTTACTGTCCTTACAAATTCACCAAACTTTCTCCCATTGAACAGGCAGCACCACAGCTCTTCACATATAGACAGTAACTTCTTTCTTAATGTCTTCTGACAGACCTCTTTGCAACCCAGTTGGTGAGCCACAATACCCCAAGATAGACAGAGCACATATGATCCCCAGTAGGTAGGGGTCAGAGTACAAAAATGGATATCTCCACACCCTCAGCTCCCTATAAAGAGTTATGGGGATTTATGTCTCTCATGGGACAATGAGATAGGAGATTAGGGCACGGAAAAACAGCTGGGCAAGTGGGTGTGACCTGTCTGTCAATCACAGAGATTCAGGAAACATATACCCAAACCTTGCACCTGGAACCAATCAGAAAATGCTATCTTGAGTTCTTCTTCACAAGATCTCAAACAGGGTTTTGATAGGATGGCCTATACCCCATGTCAGCCTGAAGAGAGGAAGATACAAAACATGGCTGCCATTAATTATGTGGCCACTGATCTCTCTCTTTCACAATGGTCCCATCATCCTGCACAGTGCACTTCTTTTTCTTCCTTTTAATTGTTCCACATTCATTCTGCAGAGCATGTTTCTTTTCCTAGATTTAGTAAATCTAAAACCCCACTAACTTCTGTGTTTGTTTACTATGATTCTTTACTCAGAACAAGAACATAGGAAAATCTCGAATCTAAATTGTGATAACAGAACTGCAAAACAACGTCACTTCAGAGTTTCTGAGGTCCCCTGACTGCAATGCCTGGGTAGGACAGAGCCATAGAGATAGTCACAGAACAGATGCAGATAGACATGGGCCTCCTGAGAAGTTCAAGTTCAGGGAGGAAAGGACCCAGGGAGTCTGCTGTCCAAGCTGAGTAACTAGGCTGGTTATGACTGGCCTTCAGAGGGGTGTGGGTCTAAACATCTTAGCATTAAGTCCCGGAGTCTGCTTGGCAATTCTGCCCTGTCGCCTACATCCAACCCAGAACTGCCTTATCTGTTTGCTTTCTCTATCTCCAACATGATCAGGTATATCCCTTGGCTTGACCCACTACTGCAGTGTGCAGTATACACCTGAGGGGGTCCTGGGAGGGAAGGTTACCTCACAGTCCCACAGGCTGTAACATGAGGCAGAGACAGCTATGACCTGGTGTGCAGAGCGACACAGAAACTCCATAGAGCAGAGGGAGTGAATACAGCCCTAGGTCGGAAACCACTGACTGACCACACCCAGCAAGAATGGCATGACAGGAGTCCACGTTAACATACAAATATTCAAGTGCAGAAACAAGACAGGTCCTAGCAGTGACACACACTATCTTTCCCCCATATCTGGTGGATTACCATACTGCAGACTCTGGATTGGGGGGGGTGATACTTTTCATTTTTCTTCTTTTCTCTTTTTCCCATTTCTTAATTTTCCTTCTGTTTATGTTTGGTTTCTTTTTTTCTTATCAGTTCCTTTCTGTTACTTTTATCTAAGTCTACCAATTTCTTTTCATTAATTTATTTACCTTATTTATTTTAGGGGGCTACTGGGAATCCAACTCAGGACTTCATGCTTGCTGGGCAGGTGCTGCAACACTGAGCCACATCTCCAGCCCCAGTGTCCCTCTATACCTTAGCAGGACCCTTTATACCATTTTTCCTTCCTAGTCCTCTTCCTGTTTTTGATTTTTCAAATTTTACTTCTTTCACTATCCTCTTCCATACCTCTTCTTCACTAACTTTTTATTAATCTTTAGCTATTTAGTAGGCTCTATGCTATTATTGTTGAATTTTTATCATTAACAATGGTGGTAGAGTTGTTGCATGTAGTATTTATTGTAAGTCAATATGTTGTTTGTCTTTGTATCTGTGTTATAATTACAGATCCTCTTATATTGCAAAGGAGGCCATAGTGGTAGCTTTTGTTGGTTCTATGGTATGTCTATATTTACTTGGTCTTTGACTCCTGCCAGGCTGGTACAGATGTTGCTATTAATTGGCTCCCACTGCATACCAACATCTGGTTTGTCTTTGTGGGATTAACAATACTATGGTTGTTCATTTCCAGAAAACTGAGTGCTGGGCCAATGATACTACACCCTTCTCTCACCAAATTAATTGGATGCTCAGGTCTCAGGAAAGAGATAAAGGCTTATAGTGTCTGCATCATTGGAAAGCAGACACTAACTAAAAAGATCTCCATACTAACAACAAAAATTTTCCACTATAATTTACCAAAAACCCTAAGCACAGAAAAAAAAAAAAAAACAGAAACAAGAAAACAAAATAATTGCTCCAAAAACTTCTAACTCTCCAAAAACTGATCTAAGGGGCACTGATTGGGGAGGAAATAAAAACCCATACAACTGAATTATATAAAACAATAAAAGTAGAGAAAAATAGATAAGGTGTTCAGTGAGTACAAAGCTGATATAATTGAACAGATATCAGAATTGATAAGGAAAATGATCCGTGACCTTAAAAAAAAACTAATAAAGAGCTAGCTGAGCTAGATAAAATGAAACAAGACACAAATGACCAGTTGAGCAAAGAATCAGAGTCTATGAAAAGACACCAAACAGAAATCCAGGAGATAAAAAAATTCTGCTGAAACTATAAGCAGCACAAGTGACCAATGTGAGATCAAAGTGTTGGAACTAGAAGACAGGACTACGTAGATGACCAGATACTCAGAGATAACTTGGAAACAAAGGAACAGACAATGGATCCAACAGTTGCTAGATGATGCAAAGAAGACTAAGATTAACTGGAATAAGTGAAAACTTGGAATACAGCACAAATGGCATTTTAAAAACCTATCTGTAGAAATAATAGCATCAAACATCCCAAGTATGGGGAAATAAAAAATTTAACATACAATTTAGTGAGGTATATAGTACCCCAAATAGCTGTAATTGGAAAACAACTCTGTGACATATCATAATCAAAATCCCAGAAGTCCAAGGTAAAGACAGAATCTTAAAAGCTGGTAGAGAAAAGCAACAACTCACATGTAAAGGTCAACGTGCTAGAATTATAGCAGACTTCCAGCACAAACCATAAAGGCTAGGAGAATATCAAATGAAATGCTTCAAGTCCTAAAAGGAAATAACATCCAACCCAGATTACAATATCCTGAAGAAATGTATGTGGGGAAAACTACATTGAAAATCAAAGTACAAATTAGGCCATGATCCATCAGCTGGTCACATACAGCACTTTAATAATGAGAAGTGACCGAGTCCAAGCCCAACTCCATTTTATAGATAACATACCTTAGAACCAAAGGCACAAAGAGACTTGCCCAGGAGCAGCAAGGGACTAATGGCATTAATAGCTGTATCTGGTCCTTTAGTATTTTATACAGTTACAGAGGTTCTGTTTGTAAAGCTTCCCACAGAAACCCAGAAGCACCTGGGCCCCCAACTAGCAATCATTTTTGGCTGATTTCTATAAAGACCAGTACCATGAAAGGAGATGCGAATATCACTTCCAGGCTATCATCAAAAAGCTAAGACCAGCACATGCCAAGCTCACGTCACATAATTAAGGGTGCTGCTCTTACCAATTATTCTTGACACTCCGCCATCACTCTGTCCCATCTCATTTCACAGGTTTTAACTATGGAACCTTTGGATGGTTGAGATTTTCAGACATGTGAACTGTTCCTTTTTCTCACATCATTAGACAGCTCAAGAAAAAATGATATTTATCATTATACAGATGAATAATTATGTTTTCCTGAGGTATCTGGTAGAGGAAAAAAAAAAGCAAGCCAAACATCACAAGTGCAGCATATGTAACAGCTCAGGAGATTCTTTAAAATTCAAGCTTAAAGTAGGATTTGGAGGTAATGAGTTTATGCCTACTTCATTTAAAACAGGTTTTGGAAGACTGGCTAAATTTTGAACAAAAAGAAATTTGAGAGGAAAGGCATTTTCATACTCCTGGTTGAAATGTTAATCAAGGCAAATGTTGGGAGACAATACAGCAATAGCTTTCAAAAATTAAAATTCTCTTTCCTTTCGACTCAGCACTTTCTCTGCTAAGAATTTATCTAAAAGCATGCCAAAACATATGCACAAGGAAATTCACTGTGGCATTGTTTCTGAAGCAACAGAAAGAGAAAAAATACCACCTAAATGTCTATCAATAGCAAGCTGGTCAGATCGATATGTATTCTACATCTCTACAACACAATCACAAGTAACCTTTAGAAAGAATAAGTTCAGTGTATCTTGCTGACATGGAAAGGATTCTAAGATGTATTATTTAGCTCAAAAAAAACAAGGTTCAACACAGGATATCTCTGTGTTATACACGTACACACACACACACACACACACACACACACACACACGTATGCACTGTTTTCTAGGAAAGCAGAGTTGATTATCTTGGAAGAAAGAGCTCAAAAACTCCAGAAGAGATGTGAGAAGGAGCTTGCTTGGTATTTTGTTGTTGCTGTTGTGTTTGTGGATTTATTTTTCTTGGAGCCAGGGATTGAACTGAGGCCTCCCACATGCTAGGCAAGAGCTTACCACTGAGCAACATTCCCAGCCCCTGCTGAATTTTTATACCTTTAAAAGGTTTAAATTCTAACTATGGCAAGTAACTTTTTCTTAAAATAATGAATTCTAAAAGATAAGTCCTGACAAGCTCTCAGTCAACTCTTGCTCAGAGAATAGAAATGATTTTCCCCATTTCAATCCAAATGACAAGAGCAAGGCCCTCGCCTGCCGCAATGGTGTGGTTCCCACAGCACCTTCCAGGTCCTGTGATATGGGGGACACTTGTCCTGGCTCATCTTTTAGGACATCACAGGAAGTGATGCCTGGTAGTTGTGTCACAGCTTTCTGCTCAATCAATGCATGAATAAACAGGAATGAAGTGAGGTGATGCCTGAGAAACCGCCATGGGACTGTGTGTTGAGTTGAGATAATGGATTATTGCTTTGAGAGTTAATGCACTCAGCCACCTGGGACCTGACTGTCTCACCCCTGAATCCTCCTCTGGAAAGCAGGTGATTGTTCCAGTGGCTCTTCTGTCTCGCATGATGGATGTGAGGACCATGAAGCACGCAGCCACCAAAGGCTCCGCAGTGGTTCCTATTGGCTTTCTGATCACATCGCGGCTGGCTGTCAAGTCCACTGCCCAGCGATTTATGGCGTCCCTGGGCAGGAGCAGCCTGAACAAGGCTGGTGCTGCAGTAACACAGGAATGGACGCCAAGTTCCCACTCTCCTTAAAGCTGGAACCATTCCCTCTGTGGGTCAGGCACTCTCTCTGCACCAAAGCCACTAAAATTCACCCTGGTTTCCCTCCCCAGTGGAGCCTTGACATCTTTGCCAGACCCAGCTTCCCAAACCACGGAGAGGGTGGGGCAGGCAGTTACTGCGTCAACCTTCACTTCAGACCTGTGTCTGGCTACTGCAGAATCTCTAGAAGGCTCAAGCAAAGAACTCACTATCATTTGTCTAAGCAACTCTCAGCTAGAGTGCTGCAGCTTGCAAGGGTAGTTGGGATGAAATACTGGCTGAAACTGTCCAAAAGAACTGCGTCTAAACCCTGGCTCTGCTTGTTCATCATCTGTGTGAGCTTGAGCAAGCTCTTTAATCGTTCTGTGTCGCCGTTTCCTCAACTGAAAAATGAGAACAATAACCTCTAGCCAATAAGTCTGTTGTGACAACTCAGTAAGGTAAACGACTTGAATAGGGCTTTGCAAATCGCTTCCAGCAGGGTTTTAGGCAAAGTGCGAATTCTGCTTCCAATAGAGAGAAAAGACATTGCTCTCAGAGAAAATAGGAGAACTTTCTATGGACAGTGAATCCTTTGGATGACAGCAGTGGAAAGGCCCTCTGTAGGATGCAGATGGCCAGGGATGAAGGAAGGAAGTTCCTGAAAGAGGAAACACTGGAAAAGGAATCCACAGAAAAAGAAAATGAGAAGTGTCCTTAGGGAAAGCACGTGGTTCAACATAGCTGGAATGCAAGACAGTGAAGGCGAAGTATTCGAGAGAAAACTGAAATGGGACATTGGCCGTGGGCCCCTTTCCAAGCTGAGGAAGCAGAGCACAACTTGGTAGTATGCAAGGAACTTCTGGCTCCCTGAGCAGGTGCAACCATGGACAGAGCTATACTTTGTAAGGAGTCATCGAAAATATTTGTCTTAGGACCGGCAGAGAAAGGGCTCTTCAGTTTAAAATGGAGGCAAAAGCATCCTTGGAGTAATCCCCTCATCCCTCTCCACACTCTTATCTTCTAGGCTACAGGACAAGCTGCAGAGGATTCCACAGAAAGCTAAGTGCACTCAGTGGAAATGCTTTTAAAATCGCCCCGAGTATTCTCTCCAGGCTTCTTTGGGGGGCGGGGGCATAATGCTACACTGCTCTTCCTTTCCCAGGAACAAGCACCAACACTGACCTGTGCACAAGGAGTGCTTCACTGAGAGCACTATAGACAATTCCAAGGGCCGCTCCTGTGTTTCCTTCCTGGACTCTTGTTTCCAGCCTACCTAAAAAATTAGTTCGAGCTGGGTGAATGTCAACCAAGTGTCAGCCAATCCATGACCAGCTTCCTCTCTTTTTGCTAAACTGAGAAGCTCATTTCTTTCAACTTTTGTGAGAACCACTTACCTGTTTATGCTTCATGCATACGGCGGAGAAGAAGGAATCTTTCTAGTGCAGGTACTCACTGCAGCAAAACAGTCACAAAAAAATACCGGTGAAAATCCAGCTGGGCCTCCGTTCTCTTTTCCTGCGAGAGAGACTGGAAAGTGTTAACAAGCTGACACAAAGAACTAAACTAGATTCTCCTCAAGCTAAGTGAAAGGATGAAAAGAGGACTGAAGAAGAAATGTTTTCTCAGAATGAATTCATTGCTGTGGAATGAGATACCACCTAAAAATCTTTGTAAACCAGACTCTCACAACCTGGCAAACATAGAACAAATGGTCTCCAAGAATCCTTCTAGTTCATTTTTCTTTTCCTGACAAATGAGTATTTTCACATATTGGGTGCTTTACAAAGCCTGGGAGATCAAGAAGGTGTAATGAATGAGGAATGTTCTCTGTTATTATCAAGGAGCTGGAATTTCTGTGTCATATCAGATGCCTGCTGACAACTTGCTCACCTCACTACTTTGGGCTTTACTTTTTCTGTATCTGAATATTGAGTTTGAGCTTCTTGAACACACGCAGAAGAGACTTTTATGGGCTCTTCCAGGTAAAACTATTGAAAGCCAAGGTGGGAAAATTCAGGGTTAGTGGAAAGGTTAATATGGAAATTAGGGGACAGTTAAACTCAAAAGACTACACAAGCAGACTGATCCTGGGGAAGATCTAAGTTAGGCACTGATAAAAATCAAATTGGCTTGGTACAAATAATTTATAAAACAGTTTGGCAGTAGTAGAGATAGATAGATAGATAGATAGATAGATAGATAGATTAGATAGATAGATAGATATCCAACAACTATTCTTTAGAAGACATGAGTACTATGTCCAAAGACATAGCCTCTTCCCTAATTGCCAAAAGTTGAAAAAAAATGATCTCAAGGAGGAAGATTAAAAAGTAGAAAATAGTAGATTGATCGGAGATGAACACACATTTCTCATATGAAGATATACAAATGGTAAATATACACATGAAGAAATGTTCACCATCACCAGTCATTTGAGAAATGCAAATTAAAACAGCCTTGAGATTTCATCTCACTCATGAAAGAATAGCTGCCATCAAGAAATCAACTGATAACAAATGTTGGAGAGGCTGCGGGGAAAAAGGAATACTGCTCAACTGTTGGTGTGAGTGTAGACTGGTACAACCACTGTGGAAATCAGCATGGAGAATTCTCAGAAGACTAGGATTAGAAGTTCCATTCAACCTAGCTATTCCCCTCCTGGGTATTTTCCCAGAAAAACTGAAAAGTTCATGTCACAATGACATATGTGCACCCATGTTCATAGCAGCACAATTTGTAATAGCTAAATCTTGGAAACAACCAGGATGCCCATCATCTGCAGAGTGGATGAAAAAGATGTGGTATTTTTATACAGTGGAATATTACTCAGCTATAAAAAGGATGCTTTTCAGCATCTCGGCCTGTCTCTTTGGGACACAAAAGTCTCGGACCCGCAGAGTGGCCAGGGCTGTTTGGATCGAAAGTCTGCGCAGACCTGCATCTCAGCGCGACTCTTTGGGACTGGGAACTGCCTGGAGATCCGCATCTGGGCCAGGTCTGTTTGGGCCCGTAGCCCCGCCCTTCACCGCCAGGAAGTGTCCCAGAAAGCAGCATCCCGGGCTGTCTCTTTGGGACCCGAACCTCTCAGACCCGCAGAGTGGCCAGGGCTGTTTGGATTGGGAATATTCTGGAGACTGGCATCTTGGCCAGGTCTGTTTGGGACCGGGAACTTTTCAGAAACCAACATTCTGGCCTGACTCTTTGAGACCTGTAGGCCCTTCACTCACAGGGAACCTCCTGGAGACCAGCCTAGGACAAAGTACAGTGGCGTGGCCTGCCTGAGATTCCACAGCCTCTGGAGTGGCCACACCCAGCATTTGCCTTACAACTTAGGGAGCCAGGAGCCCACAGAGGGGAGTTAGGACCCTGTGAGGAAGCCAAGAGCCTGTGGGGGAGCCACTGCCCCTCCAGGAACTGAGGGTGTAACAGGTAATTTGCCACATAAGCAGAAAAAGCTTTGGAACACCGCTCAAAGTAAGGAAATATAGAAAAATGACAAAAGGAAAGACTAAAAGGCAGGCTCAAAGCCCTAGCCCTCCCCAAGAAAGCTTAGAAGCTGTGTACATAGAAGAAAAAAGAAGCAATACACCTGAAATTTCTGAAATGATAGCAAATGAAATAAATATGCAAATAGGGAAAGCTATGGAGAAATTCAAACCAGAAATACTTGCCCAGGTAAAAGAAGAATTGATAAAACAGTAAAAGAAATAGTGAACGCATCTAGTGAAAACACAGCTAAAAAATTAGAGGAACAAAGCAAACAGATAGAATCCCTCAAAGAACAATATAAGAAACAAACAGAATGCATAAAGCAGATTCAAAAAGATATACAGGAAATGAAAAATTCTATTGAAAGCTGTAAAAACCGCCTCAATGAAAGTGAAGACAGAATTTCAGACCTCGAAGATAAGATTGCAGCCAGTGA
>PVJX010033675.1:0-19488 GCA_004027295.1 Dolichotis patagonum | reverse complement strand
AGGTACAAATGCCCTATAATGAATGCACTTATTGTGTATATCTAAAATGTACCAATAAATTTAATTAATAAAAAGAACAATAATGGTTTAATACTTTCAAAACACATACTTTCAACAAATTAGGTGAAAGTTACCTTAACATAATAAAAGCCAAATATTTGAGAATCACACTGGTGATCTCATATGAGCAGTGAAAAGCTAAGTATTTTCCTTCTAAAATTAGGATAATGGATTCCAGGAAAATGGAAGAAGGGCTAGCAGCAGAGTAAACAGCTTCTCTGAGAGACACAGTTCAGATGCTGAAATATAACATGGGGGGAAGACAAGAAGGAAGGAAGTGGGTCCCCAAGACCCAGTAATAATCTAAAGTGAGAACTGAAGCCCACAGAGAGAGTAAAAAGAAAAAAAGAAGAAGGCAGTAGCTGGCAGCACCTTGCTCAGAGCCAGACCTACTGTGTGAGAGAAGCTGTAGAAACCTGCGGATGCAGTCACGGTGATGGTGGTGGCTGGCAACCCCAGAGGCCTCTGTGGAGAGACTCAGCAGTAGAGGGGAGCAGTGGACATAGAGGACCTCACTGGCTGGCAGTGAGTGCAGAGGACTCGGTCCTCCACTGTGAGAGAGCAATTGGCTGGGAGCCATTTTGGAGTCAGCTGGATAAGCCCAGAACCAGAACCGCTGTCAATTTCTTCCAGCAGCTCCTAGCTGGGCTCAGACCCTTGGAAATTGTTTTCACTGAACTTTGCCCCTGCATGCATTCCAGTAGCCATCATGGGGGCTCCCTGACAGTGACCAGGTTGGTCTGGAGGCAGTGGCCGACCTGGCCCCTGTGCAAACTCTGGCAGCCATTGTGGAAGATCCCTGCCAGTAACCAGCTAGGAGGTGATGGCCAGCCCTGGCCCCGCATGCACTCCACCAGCCATTGAGGAGCCAACACAGGCTGGGAAAAGTAGCTGACAGCCTTGCACCAGTGCACCCAATGGTCATCATCAGATACCCATAGCCAGCACTAGCGAGAAGAAGCAAACAGTCTTGCTTCACAGAAATTATAGCAAATGTTAGAAGTGCCTGGGAACCTACCATTCCCTTGTCCAGAAGAACCCAGGAACATGTCAAGATGAAGAAGCAAAACGGCAGTCTCTGGCCCCCAATCCAAGCAGAGCTGATCCAGGAGATGTAAACATGGAAGAGATTGGGAGTCTCACACCTGAAATTTCTGAAGTGATGGCAATTGAAGTAAAGAAAAGACTTCATGAGTCTATAAAAGAAATTGTGACAGAAATACTATCTCAGGTAAAGGAAGAAATGAAAACATAGTAAAAGGTTGCTAAGCACCTCTAAAGAAGACATGAGTAAAAAAAATGAAGAGCATAGGACAATAAGGGAAACTTTGAATGAACAATATAAAAAAGATTTAGAATACATGAAACAGATTCAAAGAGATATCCAGGAAATTAAAACTCCATTGAAAGCTGGCAAAACCACTTGAAAGAAATGGAAGATAGACTTTCAGATCTTAAAGACAGGTTTGCAGCTAGCAGTCATGAAAGCAAAGATCTCTTAAAAAAAACAAGGAACCAGGAAGTAACAACTAAACCACTGCAAGACAACATAATTTGCAACATAATATGCAAAGAAACATAATTTAAGAATAATAGGTGTGAATGAGAAATTATGGAGATGTCAACACAATTAACATTAAAAGTCTATTTACAGAAATAATATCAGAAAATTTGCCAAGCATGCAACAAGGAAGTGATATTCATACAAGCAAGGCATATAGAACTACAGATACTCATAATCAAAATGAATCTACATCCAGACATATAATAATCAAGATCCAAAAAATTCAACACAAGGGAAGAATATTAAAAGCTGTTAGAGAAAAGAAACAGATCACCTACAAAGGAAAACACATCAGAATCACAACAGACTTCACACAAACCATCAAGTCAAGAAGAGCTTGGAGCAAAGTATTCCAAGCCCTGAAAGAAAACAACTTCCAACCCAGATTGATGTACCCTGCAAAACTATCTTTCAGAATTAATGGAGAAACAAGATACTTTCATGACAAAGAACAACTGAAGGAATTCATGACCACTAAACCAACCCAACAAAGAATAATGAAGATCATTCTAGAGAGAGATTAAAAAAATAAAAGACCATGGCACCAGGAACAGCAGCAGAGAGGAATCACTGAGAGGGGCAGACAATTGAATGGAGGGGGAAAATAGGCAACCAATGGCAGGAAAACAGCATGACAGAGATGAGCTAGTGCATGTTGGCCATAACCATTAATGTAGATGGCCTCAATTCACCAATAAAAAGAAACACAGACAGAGTGGATCAGGAAACAGGATTCATAAATATGCTTTATACAAGAAACACATTTAACTAGGAAGAAAATTAATAGGCTGAGAGTCAAAGAAGAGACAACAATGCTCTATGTGACAGGGAACTAGAAAGAAGAAGCAGCGGTAGCTTACTTATCAGCTGAAGAGTGGAAAAGAAAGACATGGCAGTTTTATAGAATGGAAAGCTACACAGCTATAAAAAGATAACTTCAAGGCTCTTGTAGATAAATGAATACAACTCAAGATCATGATCATGGATAAAATGTTTCAGAGTCACACAGGTGAATATCATGTTGTCTCCCTAGTTAAAAAAAAAAAAACTAAAGGAGTTAGTGGGATTCAAAATGCACAGTAGACATTGTGAAAGTGGAAGGGGAGGAAGTGTCTAAAAAAGGAAGGCAGTGGCCATTGTTAATCTATTACTGTGAATTGAATCCTGCATTGTGTTCATTGTCCTATTTAGTCTGGTTTTATTCTGTTTTTGGTTTGTCTAATTTTATATTTGATGACATGGACAGCTATTTAAAGGATAACAAAATATATAATGGTGGCTACTATTGATTTCCTATTATCCTCTTTTGAAGCCCTGTATCACTTTCATGTTTTGTTTTGATTGATTTTATTCTATTTTGTTCTGTTTGATTGTATTGTGTTTGATGATATAGGCAGATACTTTGAAGATAACAAGAAGCATTGTGGTAGTCACTGTTGTTTTACTATTATAATGTTTTGAAGTCCTGTATTGCTGCCATTATTTGTTTTTATTGGTTTTATTCTGTACCAATAAGATTTTTTGTTTGATCTTATTATGCCTGGTGGTATGGGCAGTTATTTTGAAGATAACAAGAGGCATTATGGTAGCCATTATTGATTTCTTTTTATCTTGTTTTGAAGTCATGTACCATGTTCATTGTTTTGTTTTGATTGACTCTATTCTGTTTTGTTTCATTTCTTTTTATTCTCTTCAAAATAAAAAAAAAGTAGGGTAATGACAAGGATTTCACTTTCACCAGTTTTTATCAGTGTAGCATGTAAATTCTAGCTAAATGAGTAAGAAAAAAGAGGTTTCTAAGTCAGTCAGAAAAGAAGATTTTAAAGTTTTGAACATAATATGATCTTATGTATAAAATCCATAAAAATTGCACTGTTAAAATTAGTAAATATTTCTAGTGATATTTCAGGAGAAAAATCAATCATACGGAACTGAATTTTGATTTTAAACACTAAAAATAAACAATCCAAAACAGCAATTAAGAAAACAACCCTGTTAGTAATAGTGTTCAAAATTCTTAATAAATTTAATCAAGGAGGTAACTAATCTTCCAAAAAGATGCCAAGCATACACAGTAGTTAAACTATAATCTCTTCCACACTTCTATGGGGAAAACTAGATATACATATGTAAAAAATGAAATAAATTTTTTATCTTGTACCATACATGAAAATTAACCAAAGAACCAAGAAAAGAATTAAAAATATCAACATGAGACTATCAGACATAAAGCACCTAGAAGAAAACATACAGTGAAAAATTCCATGATGAAGATGTTGGAAATAATCTCAGAAATAATTTCATGGATATAACACCAGATTCACAGGCAGTACTAGTGAAAATAGACAAGTAGAACTTCCTTAGACTAAACAGTTTTGCATAGCAAAGAAAAAGAAAAGGCAACCTACAGAATAACAGAAATATTTGAAAGCCATGATGAACTAACATCCAAAATACATCATAGTGAAAAACCCCTAAATGTTCAATTAATGAGTGGGCAAACGATTTAAATAAACATTTCTCCAAAAAGAAATTAAAAGGGAAACAGGCTGATGAGAAGATCCTTCACATTACTAAAAATCAAAAATTGCAAATTTAAAGCAACAATGATATATTATCTCATAATTTTTAGGAGAAAAGATCACAGCTTCAAAGATGTGAACATAAAATCCCTGGCAAAATGCTGATCGGAGTGTAAATTGGTATGTCTGTTATACAAAACAAAATGGAGATTCCTCAAAACTTTAAAATTAAAGCTATGTATGATCCAAAATCCCACTTTGGGAATGTGCTCTAAAGGAATAATTATTTTAAAGATATACTTACACTCTCACGTCCACTGCTACATTATTGAATATATTTGAGATTTGGAAACAATCTAGGTGTTCATCAATGAATAAACAGAAAAAAATGAGGTGTAGGCAATTTAATATTATTAAGCCTTATAAAAAGAAATTAGTGCTGCCATTTCTAACAACATGAATGAACTTTGACAGCATTATATTAAGTACAACACAGAAATGCCAAAAGGTGAACGCTGCAATTTCACATTTATGTATGAAACTAAAATTTCAAAATCAGAGAAAAGTAAAGTGAAAATGTGGTTTCCAGGAATTGGAGATGAGTGTAATGGGGACCTATTTTTATTCAGTTATGTGTAAATTCTGGAAAAGTAATACTCAACATATTGGCTGTAGTTAATAATAACATTCTATATTTGGCATTTAAAAGTCAATATAGCTTAAATACCCTTACTCTAAAAAAAAAGTAGGAATCATACATTATGATATGTATGATAACTAAAGAGATACTGGTAACATTTCATAACAACATTAGGATGTCATGTTGTATACCTTAAACTACATAGAGCCTTTGTGAACTATGCCATAATAAAAGACCTGGAAAAACAAAATAAAGTTTAATTGGCACATTAAAATAAAAGTAAGTTTGAAAATTCAAAAATGGAGTAAAGTTTATTTACTCATATCTTCACAAACAAGAGATAAGTCTGTTTAATATTTTGCTATTGTCTCTGTCACATTTTATACCTAGTAATGAAATAATTATATGCATGCCACACATATGTCTTTCTACCTGGTTCTTTCATTGTTACATGCATCAAGTTTATCCTATGCTTTATAACTTTGCTGACAACATTGAAATATCTAGAATATGTTATATAACTGTGTCACTGTTGGTTAATATTCTTTTAATATGTATTATAGATAACAAATGCATAAATATATTATTACCCAAAATTTTGTGAGTCAAAATTATTTCTGAGCTTGAGTATTGACACTTAAAATGTAGGCAAGTATGACTCCTAAATTTAAGAATTGACATTGAACACTGAAAACTGATAATAATCTGACACTTAAATAAAAATATTTGGATTCAAAAATTCAATGTTTAATAAAGTAAGGACACTATTCTTATGTTTCTGATAATCAAATAAGGTAATTCTGTGAATGCACACTGTAAAAATAAACATGCATAGTAGTCCAGATTGTTATTTCTTATAATAAAATATGTGATTTTTAATAATTAATATAACTGTAAAACTAATCATTTATTTGGAAAGAAACTTTTATTATTAGATAATACTATTTGGTGATTGATGAGTGAAGTTTAATACTGCAAATTGTTTAAATCTGTTTTGCTAAAAATGGTGACATGATTACCCATGTAAAATGTTATCCTCACAGTTTGTTCATGAAGTTATTGTTCTCTTTGTTTTCTATCAAAGGAATTACATGATCACTAATTGAATAATATTCTATTTACAATGCAATTATAAAGCTATCATAATTAATATTTTGAAATTAATTAGGACAATACAATAAAAGTATGAAGGAATTATTTTAAAGAACAATTAGAAGATTTCTCAGGCCCTGTGTTCAATGATCACTTCCACTGCTAATCTTTGTGACTAGAAAGTTTATAAGGAACATAAGATCAACAGTTTACCCTTAGTATTACTATAAAAACAAACTTCCTGGTTGAAATAGTACAAATTATTAACTTTTAAATTAGACTTACAAAAGTCAGAGGTCTCACCTAGGAAATTCTAATTATTTCATATATTTTTGTGAGGAATTTTCAAAGCAAAATGATACAAGTTTGCCAAATCCTTTCTGGATATACCTGAATGCTCTCTGATGTAGATGTGACAAATTATTTTCTAAGTATTATTATATACATTTACATGATGTATATAGAAGAGAACCACTTTGGTCTTGAAATATCTTCCTTTTATTCTCCTATAGTTAGGATACCAGCCTTCATTCCAGGAAGTTACAGCCCATAAATATGGAGACTATTGAATTGGCTAGAACATGTAAAAGGGGAGAGACTAAGTATAAATTATCTTTAAAAAATCTCATAAATACATGCTATTTACAAGGCAATTTCATTAGTGTTATTGTCAACAGATCTATCAATAGTACGTTTTCATGGAGATTTCCCCTGTGTATTCCAAAAGAGAGAAAAAATCTATAGCATTCCTGCTAACTTTCCTGCCCACTAGAGCTGAATTTAAAATAGCTTTACTTCAAAAAACATTTATAGATTAACTATAAATAAGCATTATTCTGCAAGTTATTCGAGAAGTCATTTGAGATAATTGTCATTCAAAGATAAGGTAAATGAGATCTTTTCTTGAGTGGACTTATATTCTGAGAAGTAATACAAAATAAACTACAAAAGATGATTGTAAATTCTGACGTGCTATAACTGAAATGAAATACAGTGATACTAGAGAATCAGGGTAGGGAGCTAAGTTTTATTGAGGAGTCAATACAGGACTCACTAAAGAATTGACTTGGTACTTAAACTCTGGATTCACAGTGTCAAATTATTTCATAGATAAATTGTCTTTCCTTTAAGGTTATTAGAGCCCAGTAATTTCCCCCAAAGAAGCTCGATTCTATAGCAACCCTAGGCACTTCTTCCAAACTGTAATTGCAAGAATCATTAAATAACTAGTCCAACTTTATTCAAGAGTTGTTCACGATCTCTATTTCTGCTGCCTTCTAACAATAAGCTGAAGCTCTTGGGGCAAAATTAGAATTCGTACAATACTTTTATGCATATTACACTGAACTTAGGACTGCTCAACTTTTTGGGTATTACAGTGACAGCAGGTTCCCAGGGATTTTTTCTATCTTTACTAAACAGTTTCATATTGTTAAAATAACATGGCGGCCTGAGTATCATGATTACTTGAAATTGAAGCTCTGTTATGCTAAGTTAGTGAAATGTTAGTCTTTGAAATGTTTATAAACCATTAGGAACAGCTAGTAGATTGGCATATAACACCTAGTATTAATAACAGGAGAGCTGTGAAGACACGATGCTAAGGATGACAGTAGAACCAGATTATATTTGAAGGTCATTTTTCTCACTTAAAATTGAATAATTTCAACTGTAGTTAAATATTTTTAGTCTTCTACAAACAACTGTCTGTTTACAAATGCTAATTTTGGAAATAATTGTTCATGAGATACACTGCCTTCCGAGAGAAAATGTTGCTAAACCAATAAATTCAGTTTTAAATAGTACAAATTAAGAGAAAATTTAGATGTAGTATCATAACTACTATCTTCTAGTCATTTCATGCAATTAATTTTCAGGTAACATTAAATTTAACTTTTGAATATCTCACAATTCATTTCTTATCAACTCTTCTACTCTTCTCCATCAACTCATCATTATCTAGCATTTAGTTTCTGTCACCAACTAGGATGCCTGAAGCCATAATTAGTTCTTTATATTTAATTTCTCATATAGTTGTTTTGTAAGTCTAAAAAAATGTTTTATCATAGAAATTGAAATTTATACCAAGAACACAAACTAATATAATGAACTGCAACTAATACACAACACCCAACTTCAACTATTTACAGCTATTCTCTAGCTGTAAATTATTCAACTTCAACTATTTACATTGTTCTCTAGCCAATAGCTTTTTCTTACTCCATAGTTGTAATGAAAAGTTATAATATTTATTATTCTTCAATTTCATACTTCATTTTATGGAGGTAAAGACTTGTTACACAAAAAGCTGGAACTTGAATTTATCTTGCCCCCTTCTTTTTACCTTAGCATTTCAGGACAACTGAGCAACTATCACCTTTGAAAACCTTCCAGATATAAGCAAATGCCCAAGGGTGGCAAATTCTAGGGAATGTGCTAAGTTTTCAATTTCACTTAATAGTTCTCATACCATTTCACTCTGACTACATATAAAGCTAAAGATGTCCAGTGTTACCAGTTGCCTCCAGGGCGATTACAATCTCTGCAAGTGTTTTTCCCAATTCCTTGAGGGATTTGCCTCCTGTTACCCCACAGGATAGAATTGTTCTTTTATATTTTCATAAACAAGAAAGGAATCAATTTTCAAAGCAATATTATTTTTTTAGGAAACCTACCATTGCTTCAGATAGTTTTAAAGTATTGCCTTTTAGTTCCCCCAATTTAAACTGTATTGGATAAACTTCCACAGGCACAAAAAATTGACTAATAAATCACAATTTCATACTTGATGTAATACATAAAACCCACATCTACAATATATTGTATTTACTTGAGAGGATGGTCTAGCTAAGCTTTTCCAGTTACTTTTAGAAAAGACAATTTCTTTATCTTTGCTCAAGGAGAAAAGAAATGTGGGGAGGTTAAAACAGCAGCACTAATAGGAAGAAATTAAAAGGAAGGAAATATATTCTATTACAGAAGAAATAATGCACCGACAATGAAATCTATCATGTTGCTTAGTAAGTCCCCACAGACATAATGGGAACAGATCCTCTAGATAGCTAATGGCAGTGTGAACTTGTTGTTCGGTTAAATAAATAGGAATCATGAAAAAAGCTTTTGCTTTGAATTTTATTACCACTTTAAGACCTGATAGAAAACAGACTTGAAACATTTATTTGAGCAACAAAATGCACTTGACTAAGTATATTCATCCCTAGCTATTCTTTGTAAACGTGAAGAACTACCTCTGTATCTTACTTCTCAGACTTAGGAAAAGGTCAAAATATTTTTATTTTCTACCATTTTTGGAAAGTTTCTTCTTAGCTCCTCTGTATCCAGCCCAAGGGGAAAAATAAACACAAAATAATTACAAATTTAAAACATTGCAACATCAAAAACAAAGAAACAAATAAAATTAGAGCAATGTCTATAATTATTTCCTCACCTGGTGCATAAAACTTCTCACCCATCATTAATCAACACATAATTATCATCTGAAATACTATTAGATGATGGTCTCACATTTTTCAGAAATAATCATTTTAATAATTATTTTTAATATATTAGTTACAGCAAATTACTTTAACAAGAAATGTGCAGATCTCAGCACCTTAGCACAGGGAAGGTCTGTTGTTTCCCCAGTGCTATAGGGTGTGCATGGGGTGTGGCTATGTAGAAGTGAGTCCCTCCAAGCACTTGTTAACCATGCCGACCCTGTTCATTTTTTGACACAATCATTTGTAGAATACACAGTAGATTTGAGGTTCAGATTACTTTTTTTACAAAGCAGATAAGTAGTATTTATGCTCCTCTCCTCCATTACAATGACTTGAACTATTCACATAGCCCCATCTAGATGAAACTGAACAGAGAGCCTGAGATAATTTTTTTTCATTATAAAGAAAAAAAAACAGTAAAAACAGAATTTCATGACAATATTGTGGAAAATTAACAATGGTTAGTTTATTGCATGTTGTTACCTTCAAAGTAGTTGCTCAGATTACAAGATATAGGCATACAAGACTGATTGAACAATAGAAATGTAAACATTCTCTTCAATGCACTAAAAGAAATTAGTAATACAACTATCTTAACTATCTGGTGTATACATATGTATGTATTTTTTTTCTTTTTCCTTCTTTCTTTCCTCTTTCCCTTATCAAAGCTGTTCTTTCCTTTGGAGAAATTTATTTCCCTTTCACAATATCTGTTGTAGATTTTGAATCATATTTAGTCTTTCCGTTTCTTACACTGTGGAGACAATACAGTGTTTACACATGTGAATCTGATTTATTTCACTTATGAGCATGGTCTCAAGTTGCAACCATTTACCTATAAAAGCCTCTCAGGCTTATCTTTCTTCATAGTTGAGCAGTACTCCATTGTATAAAAATACACATCTTTTTTATCATTGAGCAGTTGATGGGCATTTGGGTTGTTACCAAAATTATCTATCACATATTCTGCTGCTATATACACTGGCATGAATCTATCACTGTGGTATGATGCGTTTAATTTTTCAGGGAAAATACCCTGAATACTTGGGTTAAATGGGACCGCTCATCCTAGCTTTTGAGAAAACACCACACTGATTTCCACAGTAGTTGTCTACATTCCCAAAAATAATGGACAAGTGTTCTTTTATCCCACAGCCTTGCCAGCATTTGTTATTGGTTGATTTCTTAATGTTAGCCATTCTTTCTGTAGTGGGATGAGATCTCAGTGTTGTTTAAATTTAAATTTCTCAAGTGACTAATGATGTTGAACCATTTTTCATATATTTATTTGCCATTTGTATTTCTTCATCGGAGAATTATGTATTCTTCTCAGTTGCCCATTTCTGGATTGTGTCTTTGAATTTTACGGGTCTGATTTTTTTTAGTTCTTTAAATGTTCTAGACAGAGGTCTTTTGTCTGAGAGACAGTTGGCTAAATATTTTTCCCATTCTGTGGGTTTTCTTTTCACTCTGTTGATGATTTTTTTTATGTACAAAACCTTTTAATAGGATGTGTTCTCAGTTGTTGATTCTCTGAAGAAATTCCCATGCAGTTTGGTTTTTATTCATGAACTCTTCACCTATATCTACGTCTTCAAGATTTCTACCTACCTTGTTTCCCAGTGTATTTAGTGTTTCTGTTTTAATATTTTAATCTTTGATCTACTTTGACTTTAGTTTAGTACTTGATGATAGATACGTGTCTAGCTTTAGCCTTCAGCATGTGGAAAGCCAGTTTTTCCAGCACCGTTTACTGAAGAGAGAATGAGATAATTTTAGCTCAGTAAAATAGTAAACAAGTGTTTGGATCATCAGCGATGTGTCTCAATTTAGAATCATAAAATATAAAGATTATGTTTTTATTAAAATATTCTAATGTTTACTAAATGTGTGGTGTTATTCAATGTCCCAGTGAATAAAAATAAGTTTCAAATTCATGCTAAAAATTTCCAGTATCCAGCCTGAAAAATCAAAGTATAGATCTCATACAGCATGTGACAATCCCATGAAAGTTATTATAAAATATTGTGGAAACCAAGAAATGGGTTAACTCTGCCAAGGACAGAAGTAGTGCCCGGAAGTGCCATGTGTATCTCTTCTTAGAGATGACACAAATTGAAAGGCATTTTAAGATAAACAAGATCCACCAGTATGTAATTACACACAGGCATTTTAGACAAAGACTTTAGACACTTTATCAAATCTCACACCCACTTACAGCTGAGAATTTGGGGTAAATCTGTGGGCCTCAATATGATTTTAGTGTAACATCACTGTTTTTCAATCTTGATATTTTTGAGCACCTAATTCTGGCACAAGGTGAGGCAGGGCATGTATTTATATTTTTCATATGGATTTAGATAGGAAAACATGAGACAATATGGAGTTTTCCATATTCAGAAATAAAATTTTTAGCAAGTAAGTAATATTTTGATTGTAGAATTTGTTTAAAAAAATAACCATGTAAGCTATTTTACAAATCACAAGAGATAGACTCTTAAAGTAACCAAGTGACCCCATCCCTCCCATTCTACAAGGTGTTATTTTAAAATGTGCTGCATGTTTAAACGAAAAAGATATTTAGTATACTAAAAGACACATTAGTTCCCCTTCAAAATCCACCCACTCACTTCAAACATCTTATCCTTCTTGTCAGTTTCTAAAGCAGTTCTGGAAGTCTTTCTTGGTGAGTAAGTGGCTTTAGTTCCACTGTCATGCTTGTCTGGATGTGCTGAACTGATTGAAGATGTTCACTCTTGTGATCATTTTGATTGGAGGAAGAGTCAGAAAGCACATGGTGTTAGACTTGGTGAATAGGGCAGATGAGGACCCACTGCAATGTTTTTATGAGTCTGTCTTTCTGTTCCAGGGCACTCAGCAGCAGCATTTGCTGTAGCTTTGATCATGCTTGGTAAAGACGTGAAAGCCAGCTTAGAACTGCTTCAGGAGGTGGCAAGAATGGTGGGATAAATGTGTTCACAGAAAGGGGCCGGTGAGTGGGGTTAATGACAACATGTCTTTTATTGTAAGAATTTTTTGAACATTCACAATAGCTTTCAAGCACTCTTTAATACTTGTGTGATTCCCTCTCCAAATAGAAGTACGATATGCAACTTGCTTTCAAAAAAGAGAAGATATGGAATTGTATGTATGGAATTGTATAATTACATTAGATAAAATTGTAGCACTGTGCTTGCTAGTTCCCTCTTATATTAACTTTAATGAAGCAAATGTCCCTATTTAGAAGAACCACATCGAATGTCACTCGACATAAACTCTGGTTGCCAAAGGTATCCTCTGGATATTAGGCAGCAAAAAAGTAAAGTTTTGTTTCCTACAAGTGCAATCAACTGAAGGATGCCAACTACCTGATTGAATTTCTATTTGGGTCTCTCTCCAGTCAACCTGCAGATGACACTGTAGCCTTAGCTTAGCCCTTGATTTCAGCTTTCAGAGGATCCAGAGAAGCTGTGCCTGAAATCCTGACCCAGAGAGATGCTTTAATAATGTGTGTGTTTTTAGGTTGCCAAATTTTAATACTGTCATATAGCAATAGATCATCATACACATGTCAAGAGAGAGAAAGAATTTCACATAAGCAGGGGCAAATCATTTTGAGTGAAGGGAGAGACTTGGACATTTTCTTACTCCAGAAAACTGAAAGAGGAAAAAATAGGAAGAGAATGAAGAGTGAAATATTCGTGTTTGTATGTCTGACTTTTCCCTTCACCCAAGAAAGGAAAATACACCTTATTTTAAGGGCATTGCCAGGAATACAAGGGAACCTACCTTCTTGTTTAATATCCTATATAAAGACATCACCCTCTAGTTGCTCTTGTACTGCTGTATGACAAAATTACTTGCTAGTAAAGTAAAGTTAGGAAGGGGAAGATTTTGGAATTGGATGTTCCTCAGGTGGGCTCCTTTGGCTATAAAACACCAGTACTGACCTGAGAGCTTGAAAGCCTTCCAAGAGAAAAAGCTATCAATAAATGCTGTGATGGCAATCTATCAAGATATTTGAAGAATGGCTATAAAGTAGCTATTGAAAGCATCTTTTGAGATGTAAGATACTCATCTGTCAACTTTAAAAGAAGGGAACATTTAAGAGTTAATTTAAAAAATTATATGTAGAATTTGCTGAATGTTGAAACCTATGTACTTGGAAAGGTTATTGATTTTCACTGATTTAAAGGTTTAATATGATAGAAATATCAATACATTTAACTTAATTGAAAATTCCACCAGATTATTTTGTAATCTGTAATTTTGTAAAGAAGTATATGTAAATTTTATATGTAAATTTTATATGTAAATGCAATAATGACATGAAACAATTTTGAAAGAAGAATAAAATTAGTGAACTTCCAACATTCAATTTTCACATTTAAAATAAAGCAATAAAACAGTGTAATACAAATTTGAGAGACATGGATTAGTGAAATGCAGTGGAGTTGAGAAATAGTGCTACAAATTATATACTACAAGAAAATATTTCCAAATAACGTGTGTAACTAAAGGCTTTTAACCTAATAAAAGAGCACTCAAAACTCAACAAGAAGAAAATAAACAACCTTCTGCAAAAACACCTTCACAGAAATCCAAGTCAAAAGCACAGATATTGCTTGAAGTGACTCAAATTGAAAGCCAATTGCTAGAAAAGATATACGGCACCTAGAACATCAGTTCTTTGCTGGTGGTAAATCAAAATGGTAAGCACTGTGAAAATAGTTTGGAAATTTCTTATTAATGCAAAATCGTACAATATGACCCTGTCATCTCACTCCTAAAAAGCTTCTCTAGAGAAATGATCAATTATGTTCACAAATTCTCTAGAAGCATGTGTAGGAGCTCTAGTTATAAATGCCAAAATCTAGCAATGGCTTCAGTGCTCTTTAGGGAACAGATAAATACACAAATTATGTATCATCATTGCAATGAATATTATTCAACAATAAAATGAACATGCTCCTGATACATGTAGCAACATGGATAAATTTCAAGACTATTATGCTAACAACAAAAGCTAGTCATGTATTGCTGTTTCATAGATGATCCTAAGGTGTGTGAACATTCTAAAAGTTGCAAAACTGCACAAATGGAGAGTTACTCAGTGTATTAAGATCCATTTGGTAACAAAGGCTGCATGTGTGACTTACCTTCTGTCCTTATTATGCTAATTAATGTATTTGTTTTTAGGTTGCAAAATTTGTAATGTTGTCATGCAGCAACAGATCACTAATACACATGTCAAGAAAGAGACAAAGTTTTACTTAAGTGAGGACAAATTATTTTGAGTAAAAAGGAGACTCGGCCATATTCTTACTCCAGAAGGGTATTAACAGGCTATGAAACTTTACAGAAATTTACCTTTTAAAAGTTCTCAGTATTAACATGAGTATGTTTACGAATCATTTCAAAACGTCATCTCATCAGATGGGGTTACCAATTTACATCACCTCTCTTACTAAGTTTTCTCTTTACTAACAATAATAATCACAACATTTGTGACAATTACTGTGTACTGGACATATTCTAGGCAAACATATTGATTAACTCGTTTCATTCTGAAAACATTTTTTCACACTTATTCTCAAATCTAGTAATGTGTAAGAAAGAAGCTGATTCTTTCCTTTCCTCTATAAAAGGAAATAATGCTGAGGAAGTATTCGGGCCTAAGCCAGTCAGAGTGATTCCATTCTCCAAAATTATTACTTTCAGTAAGGAAACATGATGCAATTTGAGCAAATAAATTTCAATGAGAACCTTGGAAAAGTTTCAGGAAAATTTAAATTAATACTTCCAGAGGTGAGAATCTTTTTAAATATTCAAGCTAAAGTGAAAAATATGAAAAGTTATTTACAGTCACTTTGCCATTATGCGTATGAGCCCCATTTAGATAGGAAAAAAACAGAGACTTAATACATTCACTAGACCACTAGATTTGAATTATTTTGAAAAGCTCTCTGCCCCTGTAGGTTCCAATTTCATAAGCCAATGAATGCTTTTTTAATGTTTTCATAATTTTAAATCATATTTTTGTTCAACTCAAAATATAATCAGAGCTTATACTATACAAGGATACCGAGGAATAAAAATACCAAGTCTGTTATTCACATATATGAAAAAAGAATCAATCATTTTAATTGAATGTCCTTCCTCTCATTACCCTTGCAATGGTAATGAGCAATTTCTGAAAACTTGATCCGATCACTCACACTGTTAATTTGATTTGGCCATTGCACATGTCCTGAACCAATCAATTTTACATCATTCATTCCATAAGTGAGAATTAAGTTCAGCTGCTATGTTTTTAAAAGTATGTATACTACTTATAACAAAGTTATCATTATTGTTTCATAAAAATATAGACTCTGGGGTTTCTTCCACTGGAGAGTATTCCACTGTCCTCTACAAAATCCACAGAAGATTCAAGAATTAACTCCCAGGATGATTCTTGTGATACTCATTTATATCCTTATTGGCAATCCAAGCCTAGTCACGGCTTTTATTCTTGTGAAACTTACTGCAGTATTTCATGTGGTGGTCCACTTCTTTGTTTAAACTCTGTCTTCCAGATTACAAAAATGATGATGTTGTCATCCCCAGTGATTTCTCCTTATAAATCTCATTTTGTTACTTCTTCTCTTTCTCTAGCTGTGCCAATAAGCATGTTTGGTTGGTGGTGACATTGAGATTGTACCTAAAAAGGACAGAAGAGTTCAAAGTAAATTCAGGACTCCTAGGGAAATGGAGGTGTACAAAACCCACACATCTACAAGAGTGGCCACTACTTATCATTTTTATTTTGAAATAATTTTATATTCACAGACATTTATAAATATGATACAGAATCTGTCTGTACCTTTTAAATTGCTTTCATGTATCTATCAGACAGACAGCTAACATCAAACTTAGTAGTGAAATACTCATTTCTTGCTCATTAAAGTCAGATCAAGAAAAATTTGTTCACCGTAACCACTGAGATTTTTGGTAGCTTACAAGTACTTTACTAATATTAGATATAAAAATATTCATTAAAATTGAAACAAAAACAAAATTTTTATTTGAAAGATTTTATTATTATCTTAACACCCACAGAAGTTTCTGTATTAATTTTTAAAATATAAGCTTCAAGAGCATGTTATTTAGTAACATACACGTGTAGAAAAGCAAATGGTAAGATGGGGAAACTCTGTTTTGCAAAACTGATAGAAAAAATACAATATATGCTTCATAAAATCAATATTTTCAAATAACAAAAGATGAAAAATGCATAACAAATATTTCATAAATAGGCTAATAGTAATTATAGGCTAATAACTAGTACGTATGAACCAACAGCATATTGCAGGTAATAGGACTTCAAATGATGGTTTCTAACTATGTATCTGTGAAACCTGATGACTTCATGATCTTGAGGTATTTCTGAGTTAGGTCCTCAGTGTTATCTAAAATGAGAACAGGATCAGTGCAGATCTGATCATGATGGACTGACTAGGAGAACTCTTCCCTCACATCTTGGATGATAAAGGAATCAAGACAATGCAGGAGAAAAGGAGAGAGCTTTCTAATAATTATATATACGATTATGATCATCTTCATTGAGGGTTTTTTTTCCTTCTAACCAAATTTGCTCTAATTTATAAAGTTAAGGAAAACTGACATCACCTTACAATGATAGGCCAGCTGCTAGTCTATACACCTCTTTACTGTGAACTCTTTATTGAAGGACACACATACTATTAAACATTATATTTCTCAACCTTTGTCTCTAGCAAAATATCAAAGTAGCTAATTAAGGCAGCCAACTGTGTCCAATCACCTAATATTGAGAGTTTTCCAGTGTGTGGATTTTCCTATGCTAGAACATGGGAAGTCCCAAGCAAATTGGGACTAGTAATCTCTATATTTTTAGAGGTTTTTAAAATTGAATTTCTAAGGTTACTTTAGTAATAACTGTTATAAGAAATATTATCAATAAAAAAGAAAAAAGGGAGGTAAAAAGCAAAACAACAGCAATGATTTTGCACAGTAATCCTTGCAAATATAGGACTACCATTTCTTAGGCACAGCGGAGGAAGACAGACTATCAGGCCAGAGCACATGTGCCACTGTCCTGATTGTGATTAAAACTGAGAAGCATGTGTATTGTAGGAAATGATTCAGACTAATACCTCTGCATATGGCATTAGTGTTATAATTAATATGCTTTGGGTTGTAATTAAAATTTTTTTTAAAAAATCCATCAAATTATATCATACCCATCAACAAATTGCTTTGCCTGACCTATGAATAACCACAAAGGAAGGAAACAATGCTATCAGACACAATAAAAGTTAGAAATAGATTTATGTTGAGAAAATAATGCTTTGGGATATTATAAAAATAATCTAAAGATTATATGCTTCTTAAGGATAAGGACTATCCCTCATTCTTTTGTCATTACATCTGCCGTATCTTACATGCAATAAAACAATAGGCAATAAAAAGCAACACACACACACACACACCACACACATATGGAAACATTTTCTCAGTACCTGTCTATATCTGGAATTGTGTAAGCAGAAAGACTAATAAATAAGCAATAGAATAAATCTGCCTGATATTCAAAATAAACAGAAAGGGGAGACTATTCTTATTTTTAAGATAAAACTTCAGTGTGTTTAATATTAATGCAATAATACAGAAAGCTTCATAGATGTTTCTAGGAATTAGAGAAGAGTCTATCCTCTAATAGAGGATGTCTGTTGGTCTATATTCAGAAATAGAAAATAAAAATTTATTTTTTAATATGTAGTTACTAAATGAAGTGTAAAGCTTCCCATCCAGATTAATGCAAAAACATTTCTAAAGGTTTAGTGCTAACAGGAAGAAGAATAATGAAGTGACTAAAATATAACTTCCCTTCAAAAATCAGTGAAAACATAAAGCAGCAAACAGTGCTAGGAAAACAAATAACAGCTTGTATTTTATAAAGTAGTTAAAAGGATTGTGTGATGAGAAAAGCTTCTCAATCTAAGACATACCAAGAGAAAATAAAACTTTCACTAGATTCAAGAAATAAAACTGAACCTAAAAAAAAAATACTACATGATTTCCATAACGCATTTGTAAAGAAGATATGTGCTAAGGAAAATGCAAAGAAAAGGTGTTCTTTTGGTCTGAACCTCTGCTTATTCTCCCTTGGCACCAATGAAACAGACTAAGTCTTGTCTTGGTTGCCTTTATTTTATTAGCTGCCACCTCCTGTTTTATCCCACTTTTGCTGACCTGGGGATGATTCCTCACTCCTTTTGGATTCACCTTGTCCTACTGGTTATGAGTTTCATAGGGTTGGTGCCCCACTAGTTCATGAAGGAGACTGAGTCCTTGGTATGGCAGTGTAACAGGCGATGGAAACATTAAGACCTAGGGGTGAGTGGGCTGTCTTTAGGCCACTTGGGGTGTGTCTTCAGAAGGTACTGTTGTTGCTCTCCACCCTGTTTCCAGCAGTGAGTTCTCCATTCCTGGTGTTACTTCTGACACCCATCATGAGGTCCTCATCAGACCCAGGCTGATTCTAGCACCCCACCTTTGAACCTCCAGAATCATTAGGAAAATAAAGTTCTTATCTTTATAAATTTAGCCTGCCTTGGATGTTTTGGTATAAAAATAAAATGAGACAAATACTTTACCCAAGACCATTTCATTATTCCTATTTTGATATGTACTCATTAAATCTTATTTCTGCTATGTTTCTTGCTGGAAACCAATAAGTGATAAGAAAGAATCTCAAAAAATAAATGTTAAACTATAAAAATATCCATCTTCTTCTGGGGAAATAAATATTAGTAATCATTATCATTGACTGGCATTGTAATTACCAGAACCTGGATAAATTATAGCTGGAGGGTAAAGAGTTAAGAGCCTAAGTGACCATGAAACTTAACTGTTACTGTAATTATAGTAATCATAAAGTTTGTGGGGTACTAGAGCTCAAATACGAATGGAAGGAAGGACAGGGGCAGAGAGAAACAGAGGAAGGAGGGAGAGAGGATGTGTATGTGGAAGAGGTGAAATTCCTTAATGAATAACATAGATCGAAACACAGAAGCTCTCTGGAAG
>PVJX010033674.1:0-19503 GCA_004027295.1 Dolichotis patagonum | reverse complement strand
TAGGGTATAAAGTTACGTTACGATGTTTTGAGTACGATGTGGAATTACCAGATGAGGCAACCCATTCAGACCCTCAAATACTTCACATCATCCATGATGAGAATATTCACCATGCACCCTCCAAAGACACACTGAAATGTCAGTACTCAAGTATGAGCTATGTATATCACACTGTGGAGCAGATCTAAACTAAATCAAGCACACTGCTGTCTAACTGAGACGTTGAACCCTTGATTAGAATCTCCTCACTGCTCCCACCCCCAACCTGTTCTACTCTCTGCTTCCATGACCTCAACAGCTTTAGATCCCACTTGTAAGGAACATCTTGCAGTATTTGTCTTTCTACCCCTAGGCAATTTCACATACTATAATTTTATCCAGTTTCACCCATGTTATTGCAGATGACAGAATTCCTTGTTCAGGCTGAATAAAATATTCCATTGTGTGCATCCTAATGCATTTCCTTTCTGCTATTCACTCATTTCCACCCATACTGGGCAGTGAACCCAGGGCCTTTGCACTGAACTATATCCCCATCCCTTTTACAGTTTTTGTCTTGAGACAGTGTCTAACAAAGTTGCCCAGGCTGAGCTGAAATTTGCTCTCCTCAGTCTTCAAGAATATTGGGATCAAGCCTGTGCCACAGTGCTTGACTTTCATTCATTGGTTGATGGGCATTAAGGTCGTTTTTATACCTTAGCGTTTGTGGATAATGCTGCAGTAAACAAGGCTGTGCAGGTATCTCTACCACCAACTGTCATTTCCTTGGGGTATACATAAATCCATTTTTAATTTTCTTTCATTCATTTATTTGTGGAACTAAGGATTAAATTTTCTTTCATTCATTTATTTGTGGGACTAAGGATGCTAGTTAAGTGTTCTGTCATTCAACTATACCCCAATCCATTTAAAAATTTTATTTTGAAACAAGATCTTGCTAAATTGCTCGGGTTGGCCTGCAACTTATACCTCCACCTTCTGAGTAGCTGGGATTACAGGCCCATACCACCATACTGAGGTTTTTTGAGGCACCTACATATAGTTTTCCATCAAGGCTGTATTTATTTACATTTCTCCCAACAATACAGAAAGGCTCTCTTTCTCTACATCCTCATCAACTTTTGTTTTCCTTTGTCTTTTGATAATGGTCATGTTAACATGTGCCAGGTGATACCTCACTGTGCTTTGCATTTCCCTGATTAGAGATGTTCAGCAATTTTTCATATGTTTATTAGCCTTTTCAAAAACATCTATTTAGGTTCTCTGCTCATCTTTTAATCAGTTAATTTTTTCTTTGAATAGAGTTCTTTGAATTCAATATATATTTTGAATATTCATCCAATATCAGATCTAAGGTTTGCAAACATTTTCTCTTGGCCTATAGCTTGTCTTTTCACTCTATTATTTCCCTTGTTTTGCAGGAGATTTTATCTTGATGTAATTCTATTTACCTATTTTATACAGAGTAGAACATTTTTTCACAAATGTAGATGAAATAAAGATATATCAGGATTAAAAAAATGACAGAATTCTTCGTTAGCAAGATTTCCTTGTAAGAAATAGTAAACTGTGTCCTTCAAGTTGAAATGAAATGATTTCTAACTTAAATCTACAGGAAGAATAAATGAGTAACAGAAATAGTAGGTTAGTATGAAAGTCTTTAGAGAAGCATTTTGTCTGATTTATTCCCTAAAATTCTGTTAGACATTAGATTTTATAAACCTAAAATTAGAACACATTATTGTTGAATTTATAACGTATATAGAGATGTAGTATATAGGAGAATAAAACCACAAAGAAGTGGTATAGGAATGAGGAAATTGAGCTCTGTTGGGGAAAACTTTCTCTATTTTACTGGAATTAAACTAATACTAATCTAAAATGACTGCAATAAGTTAAAGTTCTATAATTGTAATACTTAGAAGGACCACTAAAATTATCTAAAACATAAGGTTAAAAATAACAGAAATTAAAATGGTGCACCAAGAATTCTGTATTTGTTTATTTCCATATTTAACTACTTTTATTTTAAAGAGAATAAAAACAAACAAAAGAGAATAAAGCCAATCATAACAGAACATTGAAGGACATACAGGACTTCAAAACAAGATAATAGGAAATCAACAATGGCTACTGTAATGCCTCTTATTATCTTCAAAATAGCTGCCAATATCATCAAACATAATAAAATCAAACAAAACAAAATAGAATAAAACCAATCAAAACAAAATAATGAAAGTGTTACCGGACTTCAAAACAGGATAATATGAAATCAACAATGGCTACAATAATATATCTTGCTATCCTCAAAATAGCTGCCCATATCATCAGACATAATAAAATTAAAACCAAAGAATAAAACCATACCAAACAAAATAAAGAATACAGGAGTTCAAAACAAGATAATATGAAACCAACAGTGGCTACCTCCTTCAATTTTTAGACATTTTCTCCCCCATCACTTTCACAAATTCTATCATACATTTTGGATCCCCTAACTCCTTCAGGTTTTTTTAAACTAGGTAGATGACACGATGTTCACCCATGTGACTGAACCATTTCAGCCATGAGCATGATCTCAAGTTGTATCCATTTACCTACAAAAGCCTTGGGGTTATCCTTCTTTATCACAGGGTAGCTTTCCATTGTATAAAAATACCATATCTTTCTTATATTTTGCAGTTGATGGGCAAGATATCTCTGTTTTTCTGGTTCCCTGTCACATGGACCGTTGTTTTCTCTCCTTTGACATTCAGGCTATGAATTTCCTTCTGAGTTAAATGTATTTCTTGCATACAGCACATTGATGGATTTTGTTTCTTGATCCACTCTGTGTGTTTCTTCTTATTGGTGAATTGAGGCCATCTACATTAATGGTTGTGGGCAACATGTACTGCTTTTTTCCTGCCCTTGGCTCCCTACTTTTCCCCTCCATTTGATTGCTTGCCCCACTTGGCGATCCCCATCTGCCGCTGTTCCTGGAACTGTGGTCATTTTTATCTCTCTCTAGAATGTCCTTTAGTGCTTTTTGTAGGGTTGGTTTGCTGGCCATGAAATCCCTCAGTTGTCCCTTGTCATGGAAGTATCTTTTTTCTCTATTAATTTTGAAAGATGATTTTGCAGGGTACATCAGTCTGGGTTGGAAATTTGTTTTCTTTCAGGACTTGAAATGCTTCACTCCAACCTTTTTTGGCATGATAGTTTGTGTTGAGAAGTCTGTCATGATTCTGATGGGTTTTCCTTTATAGATGATCTGCTTCTTTTTTCTAATAGCCTTTAATATTCTGTTCTTAGGCTGAGTTTCTGGGATCCTGATTATTATATGTCTAGATATATGTGCACTTATTTTGATTATGACTAGCTAGAGTTCTATATGCCTCACTTCTGTGTGTGTCAGGTCTTTTTCCCATGCTTGGGAAGTTTTCTGCTATTTCTTCTGTAAATTGTCTTTTTTATGTCATTTATGTTGACCTCTGATTTTTTGCTGACACCTATCACTCTTAAATTATTTTTTATTGTGTTGTCTTGTAATCATTGAATTGTTATTTCCTGGTTCCTTGTTATTTTTGAGATCTTTCCTATAGCGATCACTAGCTACAATGCTGTCTTCAAGATCTGAAAGTCCATCTCCAGTTTCTTTCAAGCAGTTTTGTCAGCTTTCAATGGAGATTTAAAATCCCTGGATGTCTCTTTGAATCTGTTTCATACTTTGTAATTCCTTTCTATATTGTGCATTCAAGTTTTCCATCATTTTTCTATTCTCATCTTTTATTTGTTTCCTCTGTAGATATGCTCATCAATTCTTTCATTATGTTTGTGATTTCTTCTTATTCCTGAGATATTATTTCTATTATTATTACTTTACAGCCTCATGAAGTTGTTTCTTTATTTCAGTTGCTATCAGGTGGTCAACTTCCAATTTATTCCATGTCTATGTCTCTTGTACTTGTACTGTGTGGGCTGGAGATCTGAGATTGCCTTTTGCTCCTTCATCTTCATATTTTGCTGGGTTTTTTGGATGAGCCAGTTGTGGGGGTCCCAGATACTTCCCAGGCTGGCTGCCCATCCATGGTGCAGGGGAATGGGCCAGGCACCTAGTTTTCTCCAAACTCAGCTTCCTGAAGAGTGGTGGGACCCAGGGCGGGCTTCTCCAGACCCATGCAGCTACACCGAGGCTTCCCTGATGTCTGCAGATATGTGGTGGCAGGGTTGCTTCTTTGCCTGGCCTGTGCAGCTACACTGGGTCTCTGCTGATGGCAGCAGGTATGTAGGGGCATGTCTGGCTATTTTTCCTGGCCCACGCTGGCTGCCCATGGGAAACAAGCATCCCAATGGCAATGGCCTAGCTTCATGTTTTCAGCAAGCTCCTTTACTTGATATTTTGGGTTTTATTTATTTATTGTTTATTTTAAAAGGGGATAAAATTAAACACAACAAAACAGAACAGAATGGGACATAAGAAAGCATAAATTTCAAAGCTAGACAACCCGAGAGCTTCACTATCTGTCATATTGTCACTTGTTTTCTTCCAAATGGTTGCCCATATCTTTGCATACAGGGAGCTCATACTAAATAACATAGCCAATCTTTTCACAAGATGTGTAGTTAACTGGCTCCCACTTGCTAAGCAGGGGTTGGGGGACGGGACATGGGGCCGGGGACAAGATGACATGAGATGTCTGATTCTAAGCCTGAGCACCGGCAGGCTCACAGCCGCCCCCCAGAATGGGGAGTTCTTTGTTCTCCTGGCACCCTGCGTCAACCTCATGGTGTGGGTCCCGAGGCACCAGGGTCTCTGTCCTGTGGGCCGCCGAAAATCTGCCACACTCACCTGCTATTTCTTTCTGATGAATTGACCATTACATTTCCAAAGTTCTGAAATGGCCAACACACCACAGAAAGAATTCTCTTTAGGCTCCTGTTTGAAACCAGCAGCTATAGCAATCTGCTGGCCTAGCTTCAGGGCCAGTCTACTTGATATTTTGTTCTTCTGCTTCTTCCATGGTGTTACAGGGGAGTAGACTTGTGTATTTTAACACAAAAGAAAGTATGGTTTCCATCCCCATATCTCTTGTACAAAATGGCAATGCAGTGAACAGAATTTAGAGGTCACCAGTTGAATAATTTGCTCCCATTTCTGCATGAAATCGTAAAAGTAGCCAGGAGAAGTGGTGTATACCTTTAATCTCAGAAGTCTGAAGGGCTGAGCCAGGAGAATCACATGTTTGAGCCCAGTATGTGCAACTTAGCATTTCAATAAGACTTTGTCTCAAAATAAAAGTTATAAAAGACTGGGAATGTAGCTTAGTTTTGAAAGCCCTGAGTTCAGTCTCCAGTACTGACAGTAGTATATATATGGTACATAAAAACAAAAACCACAGGAACATCTCAATTAAATTTTAAAACAAGAAAATTAGCGTTTTCCAAAATCTGAAATCCAATATCCATTCAGGATAAAGTTCTCAACAAACTACGACCAGGAAGAGACTTCCTCAGGTTGATATCTGTGAAAACAGGCAAAATAAAACAAAACACAGCTTACCATCATACTGAATGGTAAAATGTTGAATACTGTTTAAGCAAAGAATATGCCAAGAATATCTACTTCATTCACTTCTATTTAACGCTACACTGGCAATTCTAGCCAATGTTGTAAGTAAGTAAATCAATAAGAGAAATTAAAGGTATCTAGATTGAAAAGGAAGAAGTAAACAATGTAGTCATTTGCAGATAATACAATCCTGTGTATAAAATTTCCAAGAAATCTATAAAAAAGCAGTATAATTAGTAATGTAGAAAAAGACAAGATGTAACACCTATATACAAAATTAAACTGTATTTCTATGTAGTAGAAAGAATCTAAAATTAAATGTTTTAAATAGCACTGATGATAGCACCAAAAAGGTTAGAGATATTGTTTAGTGGTACAGCATTTGCCTAGTATTCATGAAACCCTGATTATAGTCCCTAGCACTACCAAAAACTACATGTGCTCGTCCTGATTTGAAGTTCTATCATTTTCACTGCTTTTTTTTTATTAGTTTTATTGTTTTGTATTGTTAGGTTTTATTCTCCTTAAAATAAAAAATCTACATGTGCTAAATAGCATTAAAAAGGTGAAACACTCAGGATTAAATCTAACAAAAGGTGTGAAAAAGAACTGCACACTGAAAACTATAAATCCTTACTGCGGGAAAATAAAGATAAATAAATTAAGATAGAATTCCTACTCATGGATTGAATGTTTCCATACTGTCAAAATAGCAATGATCCTAAAATGAGTGTAAAATGTCAATGGAAGCCCTATCAAAACCACAGTAGACTTTTGCATAGAAACTGACAATCTGAAATTACAATTTACATAGAAATGCAAAGGATATAGCATAGTCAAAACAATTCTGAAAGGAAAAACGACCTTCTTTCAAAACATAGAAATCAAGAAAATTTAATAATGACACAAGGACAAGCAAAGAGCTCAATGAGGCTGAATTGAAAGTCCATTAATGGACAATTAATTTTTGACAAACAGCAACACAAGTCAGTGGAGAAAGGTTAGCCTTCAAAAAATGGTCTCAGAAAATTGGATCTGCATATATGAAAAGAGAATTTAGATTCTTAATGCATACCATATACACAAAATTTAATTCAAAATATATTACAGACCTAATGAGAAACTTCTATATGGAAACATAGTAGAAATCTTGTGACTTTGAGTTGGTAGAGTTCTTAGAATTTCTTTAGAAAGTACTCAGTCTCAGGTATTTTGTTATAGCAACAGTGAATAGACTAACACAGGCTCCCTAGACATTGCTGCATGAGTCATTTATGCAAGTTGAGAATGAGATGAGTGGCAGCCCACTTGTCTGTGCATGTTGGAGTCATTGGATGAATGCCACTCTCTTGTAACCCTTCCTGTGTTTCTACTTACACAGGATGCACTGCCATATTTCTGAGTGATCTAGACTAAACTCTTTGAATTTGTGTCCTCTTTGATCAGGAAGGACAGTTGGTTCAAGTCCAACCTAACAGTTTAATTGGTTGGATGAAACATAACAAAATATGACTTAGACTGAAGTTGAAATGCAGACATGCCTTGTTAGACTGTAGAATGAATTTTGCCTGAAATCTGTAACATAAAAAATCCTGCCTGAGTTTCTACCCTGCTGGCCTCCTCTGTGGATTTTGATCTATCTATCTATCATCTATTATCTATCTATCTATCTATCTATCTATCTATCTATCTATCTATATATCTAGTTAGCCAGTGTACTGCCTATGAGACCTAGCTAAATTTCTTTTGCTAATCTTGTTCATCTTTGAGGACAGTCTGTGTGAGAGCCAACAGTTTACCTTTGGCGGTATAATCAAAGAATGTTAGATCTGAGATGTTTATCAGTGTAACCACTGGATCATCTCTAATTTCATTGTAACCTAATTTCCATACTAAATGACACATCCACCTGCTGCCATGACTGGAAATACTGGAACATAAAAAGAGATTTGACACCCAATTTCTGAGATGATTCCACAAATTCCAGGAAAAGACACACTATACATACAATCACTCAGTTCTAACTGAGGTGTTGATTTGTGCACCGTGCTCCTGCTTCTCAGCTAGTTCTTTGTCCACTGCATAAAAACATGTGTCATGGAAACTCAGAATTAATTTCATCATTGGTTTTAGGACACCAAGTAGAAAAAAGACACCTTTAGGGTCTATCTCTTCTGGAACAGGCAACACATGTGTTGAGATACAGTGGTACCTTGGTTCACAAACACTTTTGTTTGTGAACAGTTCAGTTTACAAACAAATGTTTGGGAAAATGTTGCTTCTATTTGCGAGTTATGCATCAGGCACTAAACACAACCACGGTCATCTTTCCCACATGAACACAAATGTGGTCATCTTTTACAAAATCATGGAATCAATTAAGTTCATGAACTGAGGCAAATATGCTTACATTTTCTCAAAAGAAATCTTACATACACACCAGTTAATGAAGAAAAATTGTGAAATGTTGCTGTATTTACCAATTTTGTACAGAGACAACTTTCTTGAGAGAAGTGTAGATTTCAGTATTGGGCTGTTCACCATCTTTCAGTTTCTGATTTAAAATAGTTGTTATTTTGACTTGCAAAGCCTAGTTTGACAACAGACACCTCTGATTAAATGCCCAGTCAGGAGTCTGTGACAGAGAGGCTGTTAGAAAGCCCTGATTTTGCTGTCACTTCCATGGCAGAAGGAAAATTTTGTGTCTTTCACTGTCAGATGGGAACTGGTTGGAAACCACTCCCATGTCAGTCTGGGCAGGGTTCTGATTAGAAGCCAAGCAGCACAAGTGAGAGCAAAGAATTTTTAGAAGTAGCAATTTATTGGCAAATATACATGCCTGGGACAAAAAGGGCAGCTTTTTGCCACTTTCAGTTGAAGCTGCTCTGCCTGAACGTGAGGGCCTTTGACATTACCAGGTTCCTCTGCAGAAACTGTGAAGAAATGAGCCAGTGTGCTCCACAGGACCCAGCAGCACCTACAGGCAAGGTGGGCACTGGACGCCACACTGGAGCTGTGTTGATAACTAGGAAAGGCCTAGAAAAGAAGAGAAAGCCATTCTTGCTCAAATTCAAAAGGAAAGAAAGTCTTTTTCATGGAGTCTTTATTTTTCTTCTAAAACCTAGGAAGCATTGCTGAGTTGTTTGCCTTGGATCAAAATATAAACACATTTTGTGCAAGACACTTAAAACTGATTACTTCAAATTTGCTCAATTGTTCCCTTCATCCACATTCATAGTCAAGAGCCTCTGCCAGCACCAGATGTTTCTGGGAGTGGTTAACTCAAAAGCTCGCTGGACATCATTCTGTGGTGTTCCTTTCATTAATGTTGAATAGAGTATAGGAGGGCTGACTCATACCTTGGCCAAAGACCACAATGACTAGGGCAAGCTCCCTTCCTAACTGGGGCTATAATTGTGCAGTCACAGCCTTCCAATAGGAGAAAGGGTTTTGTGTCTAGGACAGGAATTTTCTATGTTTGTGGAGAAGGGGACAGTCTCAAACTACAACCAGGAAGGAAACTGGGTTGGAAGTTCAGAAGTCGGAACACACACTGCACAGATAATCTGAGAGCTGGGACCATGTCCGAAAGCACAGCTTTGTAAGTTGTGCTCTTTGCCTTTTTTTGAGACTGTGGCCTTGTGAAATAACGCAGTGTACTTCTCCTTAAATGTTAATGTGCATGTCAATCACCTGGGGATTTTGCTAAAATGCAGGTTCTCATTTTGTAAGTTCAGTGAGGTTGTGAGTTAATAAAAGCCTTCAGGTGATGACTAAGAACCTGGTCCTTGGACTGTACTTCATGTACAAGGTTATAGGACATATGTGAGACCCAAAGGACATGTGCAAATAGGACTCAAATGACTAGTGTTGGTTGACTCCAATCATCTATGCAGAGATGAGTAGGCCCTTATCTCCTGCAGGTTGCAGTGTAGAAGAGAATTGATCCTATACACATAAATGGGATCAGTGGCATAAGACGAGGAGAGAGGGCTGAAGTCAGAGGAAGAAATGGTCGTTTTTAGTTGCAAGCAGGAACTGCAAATATTCAGGGAAGATGAGAGGTTTATGCTAGTTTGTGAAAGAGAAGTTAGATTTAATAGGCAGAAACAGGACAAGAGCTTACAGGAGACTGGGTCACCAGAAGCCAAAGCATGAAGACTTGAAAATGTCAGCCACTGACAAGGAATGACGTGCAATACTCTTTAACATCCCTTCATTGGCTTTGCTCTGTGGAAGATAGAAGGGAATGGGAATCAAGATTCAATGCAAGGAAACCAGTTATGTCTCAGTTACCTTTCTCTCATTGCTGAGACAAAATACCTGAAACCCAAAATGAAGGAAAGAAAGGTTTATTTATCTTACAGTTTGTGGAGGTTTCAGTCCATATTCAGCTGGCTCCAAGGTAGGGTGGCTTGGCTGAGGGGCAACAGTTTATGGTGGCTGCAGCAGATACCAAAAGTGACAAGAGCAAAAGGACAAAAGGGGAACAAGCTGCTTTCCCTCCCTTATACTGTATGCTGGCAACCTACCCCAGGGCAGGTGCAGCACTCACACCACCAATCCTATCACTAAACAATGAACCAGTCACAAACTCTAGATTCAGCTGCCTCCATGACTTTATGAGACTTTAGGAGGACATCCAGACACAAACCATAACAATTTCTCAGAATATTTGAGTAGAACAGACTTGAGTTAATCAAAGTTTGTCTAAGTGGATGTGAGAGTACAGAGAAGTAGGCAGATGCAGTGCAAATAAGTGGATAATTCAGCAAGAAGTAGAGAATGTGAAGAGCAACAGAGAAAGTGGAGAAGAAGGAGGAAAAGAAGGAAGAGGAGGAGAAGGGGAAGGGGAAGCAGAAGGAGAAGGAGAAAGAGAAAGAGAAAGAGAAAGAGAAAGAGAAAGAGAGGAAGGAGATGGAGAAGAAGGCAGAAACGATTGCTAGACTCTTAGTTACAGTCTATTTCAGCCACTGATATTAAAAAAAACATAAGAAAAGGCAATTTGGAAAAGAATAAGGAGAAGTTCAGTTACAGGTCCCATGGGACATTCCAGAGGAGATAAATAGTGGTTCATATACAAGATGATTTGAGAGCTGGGATCACTGTAGTTTGGGAGAGTTAGGCCCAGGGCTAGAAATTTGGAAGTTATCAAGATAGATTGCCAGTTGCAGCTCTGCATTCTCATCCTTATTCCAGTACAGTTCTTCCTGACGCTTGCCATGCCTCCTAGCTGTGCCTGGTCCCTGTACAATGGAGAGACAGAGACAGCAGCCCAATCTCTCACAACTGAGTATAAGGGAGGCAAATTTTGGAGGTAAATAGCAAAGAGAGATTTTGAGAATTTTGACTAAGTGTAGAATCTTTGGAGTTGGAGTGCAGCCTGTCAAGGTGAGGAACAACTTTCATTTTATGTGTGAAGTCTGATAGGCAAGCTACAAAAAGCAACTTCAAGTGTTTGTTGGACAAATTGTACACCAAATATCTAAACACCACTGGATCAGCTCTCCATTGTGTCAGCTAGTATGTTCTTGACATATATATGCTCAGAGTGTACAAGCTCATTCAAATGTGTACGTAAGCAAAATCATAATTAAGAACATCTGTTGCTCCTGGAGAAAACTATATGTTCTCAAAACAAAAACAGATGAACTCCTTCTCCCATTATTTCCAGCACTTTGACCTTTTAGTAACCTAGATAAATTTGAGTTGGCTGTATTTAAAAATAAAAATGTGGAGGGGTTGAGAATATAGCTCAGTGGCACAGTACCTACCTGAAAAGTGTGAGGTCCTGAGTTCAATTCCCAGTACTAAAAATAAAAATATGTATTCTAAATGAATCAATGAAGGAAGGTTGGTGTATATAAGTGATAAACTTAGTTGATTGCCAATCAAGTGATTCCAAGATATACTTAGAAGTTATATCTGCAAATTAATATTTACAAAGGTCTGTTTATGTAGCATTCTTGTTAAAGATGCAAAAATAAGTAAACAAAATAGGCAGCAATATCTCTTCTCGATTTGCATGCAAATGATGCTTGTAGAAATAAACACAATCTGAACTCAGTGTGAGGCAAGCATTAGGGTGACATCAAGTATTCATAGGTGAGCATGCTTGCATGAAACCAGGCTTTGTTCACATATGTAGGAGGCATAAGTTTCCCTAGGAAGGCATTGAGCAGTTATTAGCCTGTGGATAGGCAGGCATATTGAAGTAGGAGACCATCTATCTGAATGATTGATTAGGAATCATCCAAAGAGTTTACCTACTTGCTTATTGGTGCCAGAAATGCCAATATCTGGGCCTGAAGCCTTTCATGCACAACTCAAGACAAAATGGGGAATATTATTGTTCCTGGGTATACTTGGGTGATGGGTTTCAGAACACTCAGAAAATACCAAAATCTACAGGTGCCAAAGTACCTGATATAAAATGGTGCTGTATATAACCTATGCACATCTTCCCATATACTTCTAAGCATCCTTAAATTATTTATAATACTTATATAATACCTAGTACAATGTAAATGCTAGCCAAATAGTTGTTACATGGTATTGTTTAGGGAATTGGTGACAAGAAAAATGTCTGTACCTGTTCAGTACTGACAATTTTTCAAATATTTTTGATACGCAATTGAATGCATGGATGTGGCACTCACAGATCCAGAGGGATGACTGTACTACCATCTGGGGTTCAGTATCATACTATACTGAAGCTTGGATCACAAAGTGGTGATGGCTCACAAGTTAAATAAGTTTCCAACAAGGAAAACTGACCCTGTGGGCTCAGAAAGATTTGGAAATCAGGTCTCCATTACTCTACCTCACCATGTGGGCTACAGAGAAGTTATGAAAAATAGTGTTTCCATTATCTGTTGTCACTAAGTCAAAACTTAATAGCTAAAATGTCAAGCTGTTTTCTCTCACAGTTCCGTGGATGACTGCACTTGGCAGGATGGCTCTTCAGCCTGTCTCACGTGAGATTTCTCATGCAGCTGCAGTTAGATGGCAGGTGAACATCCAGAAGCCTGACTGAGTCTCTGGCATGGCTGGCCCTGTGTTTTTTGTTTGTTTTATTTTGAAGAGAATAAAACCAAATGAAATAAACAGTATAGATTCAATCAAAACAAAACCATGAACATAGTACATGACTTTAAAACAAAATTCAAGAAAATCAGTAATGGCTACCATAATGCCTCTTGTTTATCTTCAAAAGGATTGCTCATACCATCAGGCATAATAAAATCAAACAAAATAGTACAGGATAAAACCAATAAAGACAAAACAATAAACAGTATAGGACTTCAAAACAAGAAAATAGTAAAACCACAGTGGGTACCAAAATACATCTTATCTTCAAAGTAGTTGCCTATACCATCAGATGCAACCAAAAAAAACAAAATAGAATAAAATTAGTCCAAACAAAACAATAAAAGCAACATAGAGCTTCAAAACAAGCTAATAGGAAATCAATGACTACCATAATACATTTTGTTATCTTTGAAGTAGCTGTCCATGCCATCAAATATAATTAAAATTAGACAAACCAGAACAATAAAGCCAAACTAAATAGAACAATGAAAACAATATGGGTTTCAAATCATGATAACAGATTAATAATGGCCACTGCCTTCCCTTTGTAGACACTTCCTCGCCCTTTCACTTTCACAGGATGTATTGTGCATTTTGGATCCCACTAACTCCTTTAGTTTTTTATAGTAGGGAGACCACACAATACTCACCCATGTGACTCTGAAACATTTCACCCATGAGCATGATCACAAGTTGTATCAATTTACATACAGGAGCCTCAAAGTTATCTTTCTTTATAGCTGAGTAGCTTTCCATTATATAAGTGTGCCATGACTTTCTTATCCACTCTGCAAGTGTTTCTTTTTATTGGTGAATTGAGGCCATCTATATTAGTGATTATGACCAACATGCTCTGCATCATCTCTGCCATGCTATTTTCCTTCCCGTGGCTCCCTGCATTTCCCCTCCATTTGATTACTTGCTCCACTTGGCAATCCCACTCTGCTGCTCTTCCTGGAACCATAGTCATTTTTAATCTCTCTCCATAATGTCCTTCAGTATTCTTTGTAGAGTTGGTTTGGTGGTCCTGAACTCCTTCAGTTGTTCTTTCTCATGAAAATATCTTGTTTCTCCATTAATTTTGAAAGATATTTTTGCAGGGTACATCAATCTGAGCTGGAAGTTGTTTTCTTTCAGGACTTGAAATACTTCACTCCAAGCTATTCTTGACTTGATGGTTTGTATTGAGAAGTCTGTTGTGATTCTGATGGGTTTTCCTTTATAGATGTTCTGTTTCTTTTTTCTAACAGCTTTTAATATTCTGTTCTTGTGTTGAACTTCTAGGATCTTGATTATTATAAGTCTGAATATATATTTATTTTGGTTATAGCTTGCTGGGGTTCTATATGCTTCACTTATCTGAATGTCATTTCCTTTCCCTATGCTTGGGAAGTTTTCTGGTATTATTTCTGTAAATAGACGTTTAATGTCATTTGCGTTGACTCCTGCTTTCTCACTCATATTTATTATTGTTAAGTTATGTTTCTTTTTGTTGTCTTGCAGCTGTTGAATTGTTACTTCCAGGTTACTTGTTATTTGTCTTGCAGCTGTTGAATTGTTACTTCCAGGTTACTTGTTATTTTTAAGAGATTTTTCCTTTTACGATCGCAAGCTGCAAACCTGTCTTCAAGGTTTGAAAGTCTATGTTTAGCTTCTTTCAAGCAGTTTTGTCAACTTTCAATGGAGTTTTTAATTTCCTGGATATCACTTTGAATTTGTTTCATGTATTATAAGTCTTTTTTATATTGTTCATTCAAGGTTTCCTTCATTTTCCTATGCTCCTCTATTCTTCCATCTATGTCTTCTTTAGATGTGCTTAACAATCTTTTAGCATGTTTTTTCATTTCTTCTTTTTCCTGAGATAGTATTTCTGTTCTAATTTCTTTTACAGTGTCATGAAATTGTTTCTTTCTTTTTTTTTGTATTGGGGATTGAACTTATGACCTCATGCTTGCCACGCAGGCACTTACGCTGCTGAGCTAAATCCCTGGCCTTTGAAATTGTTTCTTTATCTCAGTTGCTATCACTTCAGAAACTTCAGGTGTGCAACTCCTGATCTCTTCTGTGTTTACATCTCCTGGACCAGCTCTTCTTGGGTTTGAGGCCAAGGTCTGCCTTTTGCTTCTTTGTCTAGGCATATTCCTAGGTTCTTCCAGACATGTGGGTAGTGGGGTCCCAGGCACTTCCTGAATTGGCTACAATTTCTCTGAAGTGAGACTGTTTGGTTCTTCTAGCCAGTGCTAGCTACAGGTATCCGGTGGCCATTGGTTGTGCTGGTACAGCTGCTTTTCCCAGCCTGCTTTAGCTCACTGGTGGCTGGTGTAGTGGACATGGGGGTGGGGCTGGGTGTTGCCTCCTAGCTGGTTACCAGCGGGATCGTCAATGATGGCTGCCAGAGTGTGCGTGGGGGCAGTGCCGGCTATGCCTCTCTAGCAAGCTAGTTAATGGCAGGGAGCCCATAGCTGTTAGAGTGCATGTGGGGTCAGGGCTGGCCACATGCTCTAGGCCAAGCTGGTTACCAGTGAGGAACCTCAGAGATGAATATTGCAATGCACACAGAGGGGCAAGACCCAGTCCAAGCAATTTCCACCGGTCTGCTCCCAGCTAGGAGCTGATGGAGGAAGCCAGCCACAGTTCTGGTTCCAGGCTTACCCTGCCAGACTCCAAAATGTCTCCAGGCCAATTGCTCTCTCCTATGGGAGGACTGAGTCCACTGCACTCACTGCCAACCAGTGCAATCATCTGCATCCACGGCTCCGATCCACCACCTCATCTCTCTGCAGAGGCCTCTGGGCTCGCTAGCTACCACTGTCATCGTGACTGCATATCCCCAGGTTCCAACAGCTCCTCTTGCACAATGGGTACGGTTCCAGGCGAAGGCACTACCAGCTACTGCCTTCTCTTCATTTTTTTTTACTCTCTGTGGGCTTCAATTGTCACTTTAGATTTTTACTGGGTCCAAGGGCCCCACTTCCTTCCTTCTTGTCTTCTCTGTGATGCTATATTCCAGTATCAGGCCTATTTCTCTTAAGACAGGCTGTTTTCACTGTTGCTTACTCTTCCACCATCTTCCCAGAAGTCTTTGGCCCTGTGTTCTTATAGATGAAGACTCTGACACTTCTCCATATGGTTTCTCTCTCTCTAGGAGGAAATCCAGACTTCTTACAGGGCATCTCAAACTAAGTGTACTAAGGAGATGGCACTAGGATGTGCATACCAGAAATAATGGCTTGATAATGACCATCACTGTAGGTTAGCTATCAGATGACAATGACTTGATATTCTGCTTTCTCTAGCTTCCTCTTGGGGAACCTCTTCAAGAAAACTTCATTATCTTTGCTATTGTAATTTTGAGCAAAGAAACTCAGCTTTGTAATACAAGTAAATGTGGAACTTTTCCCTGATCTTCATATTCTCTGTCTGCTCCCCCATTTGTGTGTGTGTGTGTGTATATATATATGTATGTATGTATATATATATATATATATATATATATATATATACTCTCTCTCTCTCTATGTATATATATATATATATATATATATATATATATAGTCACAGTATTTGGAGTTTACCATCATGTACATATACAATATAGGACACTGATTGATAATTTAACCAAAAGGACTTTGATGACTTGGGGGGAAAAGGTTTAAAAGTGAAATTCTCTCTGTGTAATTTACAATGGGACCAGAACAGGAGCTTGTTCTTTTTAACCACCTAAAAAACCTAGGAAAAACTCTATGGATACTTGTAACACAAGAGAAAATTAATGTCCCCTAAAATCACTACCTATCCTAGACATTCCCTATCCTAATCCAAATATCCCCTCAACTGAAAATCTATCGTTATTCTAATTGTCAGGTCAATGTGGCACAAAATCTAGTGCTTTTCCCACCACAATTCTGCAATGATTAATTAGGCAAGGGAAAGAAAGAAAAGGTATGTAAATGGAAAAGAATCAAGTCAAATCATCCCTATTTACAGATTATATGATTCTAGATACATACAAGCACACATACCCTCTAAAAATGGCTGGACACTCTGGGAGGTCAAAGCAGGAGGATCACAAATTAGAGCCCAGCTTGGGCAACAGAGCCACTTAGTGAGACTCTCTCAAAATAAAAACTAAAAAGGAGATGGAAATGTAGCTCAGTGTGAAGATCCTGGGTTCAGTCCCCAGTACCACACACGCACGCACACACACACACACAGACACACACACACACAAACCACCTGAAGATTCCACCCAAAGACACTTACAACTGATAAGTGAATTCAAGATATGAAACCAATATACAAAAATACGTTTTTCTATGCATCAGAAATGAATTTTCTGAGAAAAGATTTATGAAAGTAGTTCCACTCATAGCATTCTCAAAAAACCCCTAGGAATAAATGTAACTAAGGAAGTAAAAGCCTCTACAATAAAAATTATAAAACACTGAACAAAGAAATCAAAGAAGCCACTAAAATATAGAATGACCACCCATATTCATGGATTGGCAGAGTTAGTGCAGTTAAAATGGCCATATTAGCAAAAGCAGTGTGCGGATTCAAGGCAATCCCCATCAAAATACCAATGGCACTTCTCAAAAAACTATAGAAAAATTCTAAAATTCATATGGAAACACAAAAGACTCCAAATAGCCAAAGCAATCTTGGACAGAAAGAACAAAGCTGGAGACATCACAATACTTGATTTCAAGATATACTATAAAGCCATAGTAACAAAAACATCATGGTGTTCGCATAAAAGCTAAAAGATGAAACTGATTACAGAACCCAGTGGAACAGAATAGAAAAGCCAGCAATAAATCCATGCATCTATAGTCAATCGACTCACAACAGAGTTGCTAAAAACATACATAGGAGAAAGGACAGATTCTAAGAAATGGTGCTGCGTAAATTGGGTATCCATATTAGGAGGCTGAATCTTGACCTGTCTCTCACCCTGTACAAACATCAACTCAAAATGGATCAAAGATCTTAATTTGAGACATAAAACTCCCACAGAAAAACATAAGAGAAACATTTCAAGATATTGGCACAGACTGTGATGTCCTGAATAGGACCCCAAAAACATAAGAACAAAAGACAAATTGACAAATGGGATTACATCAAATGAGATGGCTTCTGCACAGCAAAGGAAACAATAGCATGAAGAGACAGCATAGAGCAGTCACAGCAAAACCTTTAGAGCATTCAATGATAACAGTCTGCTGAGGCAAGTGTGCCCTACGTTCTTCACATTGGCTTAGAGAATGGGAGAAAAATCTTTGTCAGGTGTTCATCTGAAATAGGTTTAATGTCCAGAATATATCAAGAATTTTAAGAAGCTTAATAACACCAAAAAAATTAAAGTATGGGCATATGTTCCAAATAAACATTTCTCAAAAGAAAAAATGAAAGCAGCCAATAAACACATGAAAAATGTTCAATATCATTAGCCACCAGGAAACACAAACCAAAACCACAGTGATGAATATCACCTCATCCATGTAAGAATGGCTATTATCATAAAAATTTAAAAAACCACAAAAGCTGGTGACAACAGGATTAAAAAAAGAAATTTCACACACCATTGGTAACAATGGAAATTAGTATAGCTCCTAATGAAAACAGTATAGAGTTTCCTCAACAAACTAAAAATAAAATATCCATACAATCCAATGATTCCCACTCCTAGGTATGCATCCAAAAGAAATGAAATCAGCATACAGAAAAGATACCTGCATGCCTGTATTTATTGTGGCATTATATAGAATAGCCTAGATATGGACGTAGTCTTGGCGCATGTTAATAGATAAATGAATAAAAAATATTGTATATAAACACACAGTGGACTATGATTAAGCCATAATGAAGAATTAAATCCTGAGCTTTATAGAAACCTGTGATTAATAGGGATTGGGAAAGGGGCAATGTAGGAACCAAGGGTAGAAGAAAGACAAATGAACATTATTGATATACCCGTGTATGGAAATATCACAGTGAATCCCATTAATTTGTACAATTAATAAGTGTCAACAACAACTATGGTTAAAATTTTTTTACCATGTCCCATCTCTCACAGTTTTTAAATGTTCTAGCCTTGCTTTACAGTACTGTGAGTTTTTAACAATGCCGATTTGTAATACAGAAAGATGATGCTTGTTTTGGAGAACTGGTAATGGTGTCATTAGGGTTGATTTGTCCTGAGCCCTTGCATATAACAGCCTGAGCATTTTCAACGCTTTTACCATATCTGCCTTTATCCCTCCCTCTTACTGTCCTCTTCTTCAAGAGTCTGTCTTCTACTTTCATCCCATCTCTTCCTTATTTTATTCACTTATTTATTTGTATTTTAGCTTTCTCATATAAAAGGAAACATGTGCTATTTAATGCCCTTTAGTTTAAACACTAAAGAGTCTTCCATTTACAAATTCTCTTTTTACTATGGTATAATCTTTTGTCAGGCAGAATTGTTGAGTTCTTACATTTTCTCAACCGTGTGTTTTCCATTTGATTATTTTTTAAATTTTATTTAAAGAGGAAAAAAACAGAATAAAGGGTAGCAACAAAATAGAATTCCAAGGAAAAAAGGAAAAGAACAACAACAAAAAACCTAAGAAATTATTACTTGACAAATTACATACTGACTTCTTGGAAATAGTTGTTCAAATTACAAAGTTAAAACATGTAAAGTAGACATTCAAACAATGAGACTGTTAACAGTTCTGCTCCACAATCTGACAAAAACAGCAATATGGTCATCCATCTTACCCACTCAAATGTACATGCAATTATATCAAAAGGGTAAAATTAAACACAACAAAACAGAACAAAGTGGATCACAAGAAAGCAATATAAGAGACATA
>PVJX010033673.1:0-19504 GCA_004027295.1 Dolichotis patagonum | reverse complement strand
CCGAGATGCAGGTCTGTGCAGACTTTTGATCCAAACAGCCCAGGCCACTCTACGGGCCCGAGAGTTTTGGGTCCCAAAGAGACAGCCAGAGATGCTGCTTTCTGGGAGACTTCCTTGCTGCTGTTATTCTAATAGGTTTTCCATTATAGGTGATCTGTCTTTTCTCTCTAACAGCTTTTAGTATTCTGTTCTTATGTTGGATTTCTGGGATGGTGATTATTATGTCTGGGTGTAGTTTTATTTTGGTTATGGCTAGTTGGATTTGTATATGCTTCACTAATCCATATGTCAGTTTCCATTCTCATGTTTGGGAAATTTTCAGCTATTAATTCTGTAAATAGCCTCTTGATGTCATTTGTGTTGTCACCTTCTTTTTCATTTATCCCTATTAATTTTATGTTGTTTTCTTTGCATCATCTTGCAATTGTTGAATTGTTATTTCCTGATTCCTTGTTATTTTTAAAACATCTTTTCTTTCCTGTTCACTAGCTGCAATCTTATCTTCAAGGTCTGAAGTTCTATCTTCACTTTGGTTAAGGCAGTTTTGGCAACTTTCAATAGAATTTTTTATTTCCTATATATCTCTTTGAATCTGCTTCATGCATCCTGTTTGTTTCTTATAGTGTTCATTCAGGGAGTCTATCTGTTTGCTTTGTTCCTCTAATATTTTAGCTATGTCTTCTTTAGCTGTGTTCATTATTTCTGTCACTACTTGTATTATTTTTTCTTTTACCTGGGAGATTATTTCTGATTTGAGTTTCTCTATCACTTCCCAAGTTGCTTCTTTTTTTCAGTTGATATCATTTCAATCATTTCAAGTGTATGGCTTATATTTTCTTCTATGTACATGGCTCCTAGGCTTTCTGGGGTTGGGCTGAAGATTTGAGTCTGCCTTTTCGTGTTTTGTTTCATCATTTTTCTTTATTTCCTTGATTTGAGTGGTGATCCAAAGCTTCCTCTGGGTGTGTGGCAAATCACCTCCTGCACCCTCAGCTCCTGGAGCAGTCTCAGCTCCCCTGCAGGCACTGGGCACCCTAAATTGAGAGGTGGAAGCTGGGCATGGAGAATTGGGGCTGGTGGAAGCACCAGGGCACAATCCCCTGTCCTAGGGGGATGGATATGAAATCAACCAGTGGCAGTGGTGGTCTTAAGCGCTCCCCAGGTCAGGCCAAACGAGCCCAGAGTCCTCGTGTGTGGTCTCTGCCTCCTGAATTGAATGAAGGCCGCTGAGCATGGTAGACTTTGGCCCTGACATCTGCTGGGCCCAGTCCAGCATCTCCAGTAGCTCCTCAGAAACTCAGACACCAGAAGTGTAGGTCTCCAACTTTACCCGGGAACCGGGACTCACCTCAGGCAATCTGAAAACCCCTGCAGGCTCTTGGCTCCCTTCGAATCTCCTGCTTTTAAGAAAGTCTAATCAGTTTGGGGACCTGACTGCTTCCTTAAAGTTTCTGTTTGATTATAGGATATTTAGCATGAGGGACTCCACACTGAGTTTTGGCCTCACTATAGGTAGTGTGTTTAATGCAGGATCTCACTCTACACTTGAAGCTTTTCACAATTTTTTAACAATTTCATTCACCAGACAGTCATGGGACAGCATCATGCCATTCACACATGAAATAAATGTGTGTGCGACTACTATTGTGTTGAGCAGTGTTGGCCATGAGAATTAGGGACCACACAGGACAGGTGACATCCCTGTTCTAGAGCTCACATGTTGGAGAATTTGGTGCACTGTTATGGGAAAGCAAATATAGGAGGGTCATGACCAGAACACCTTTGGTTGGGAAGAAGGGGAAGGTAGTAGTCATATCACTTGCCAAAGGAAGCTTTGGGGAAATGAATCATGTGCGTACGTGGATTTCCTGACTATCTCAGTTGTGTGTATGTGCCTGAAATGCAGGAGAGGGGTTTGAACTAAGGGGACAAGATTGCAGGAATCATTATGTATATATTGGATGAAAATCAAAGGAGTAGATTAAGGAGGGGAATGTGCAGTGCAGAGGAAGGAGTCAAGAGGAAAGAGGACAAAATCTCAGGGTATCTAAAGGGCAGATTGCAAAACCAGTTCTGATGACGTCTGTCCCTCCGAGACCCACAGGAGTCAGGGGCCACAGTTCAGCGCACTCACACTTCAACTCTCGCATAGTCTGAGCGATAGTAAATCCTCCACTTTATAATTCTTCCCTGCTCCTGCTTTTTCCTGGTCATGCTAATTATGAAACAGGCCAACCCCCTTCAAGGTTTAGGAGATTTGAAAGGGAATTGCAGGTAGCTCAGGAAAACTGACTCACTGTATTTCATAAGAGGATAGGAAATGCTAAATATTGGTTTAAAAATTAATTTTTTCAGGTCATAGCTCAAGTTAGTTACAGTGACAATTGCCCTCTATTAAAAAAGGGTTCTAATAGTAATAATAACAACAATAACAACTATCTTTGCATGCATGATGGGTAGCAATTTTATTCTGTCAAAAACTTTATGTGTACTGTGTCATTTAATTTTCAATACTGCCTAGTAGGCATATTCTGTTTTCCTTATTTGACAGATAAAGATACTGAAGTTTATTGTTTCAGGGTATTACCTGGCCAAAATAACTTTGACAGTCAATTTTTTTTTCCCTTTTGCAGTACTGGATATTGAAATCAGAGAGCTCTGAATTATACCCCCCATTTCCTTCTTCATTTTACTTTGAGAAAGGAACTTGCAAAATCACCCAGGATGGCCTTGAATTTGGAGTTCTCTTGCCTCAGCCCTATCAGTAGCCGTGTTCATAGGCATGCACCATTGTGTCTGTCTCAATATATTTTTGAATTGAATGAATAAAAATGCTTTTAAAAAATAGGGACACTGAATTAATTCAGCCTTTTGTGTTGCAGGTGAGGGTCTCAGTAGGATTAGTATTAGGGTCCATAAAATAACCAAGGAGATAATAATGTTTACTGTGGAAAAGGGAACGAACTTGCAGAAACTAAATCAGAGATAGTGCTTTGTGACACTAATGTTTTCTGTCTATTTAAGTGCTTGTCATAGTGTAGCCACAGCAAATGATAAGGTAAAAGCAGCTATGTTTAATGACATTTAAAGTGTGAAGTGACGGTGAGTGGGCTCATGCCAGCAGAAAAATAAATGATGTGAGTGCTGAACATGTTGGGCTTAAGAATTTGAAATGTTGTGCCAGGCCTGGGTTACCTCAATAATACATCAATAATGCAAAGCATTATTGATGATGCAGGTGATGGGGTGCTAAGCTCCGAGCTGGATCTTCTGTGCATGTCCTTTCCCATAATTCATTGTGTTATAGTTGGTTGCATGAGATGCAGCCCATATGTATGAACCTTTAATGAGCTCCAAGTGAAGGAAGGACAGTATAGGCCATGCTGGAAAGTTTGGCATACATGTGTCCTGGTTTGGGATTTTGTAATTTTCCAGGGATCTTTGATTCTTGTCTCTATCTCTGGATACTAGGCCTTAGGACAGAGGTCAAAGAGGTTGGCCCTGAGTCATTGCCCCAGTTTAGGTGAGTGGAAGAGAACGGTCCTGTAGTCCCACTTGTACTACTGGATGACAGTGTCTGTCTGGTAGGCTAAACTCGGGATCACTTATTATTCCTACTCAGGTTACTGTGCTTATCTGCTGCCTAACTTTCCTTCTGTAGCCGGTCTCTACGACTCTTCTCAGTTCTTATTGCCATTTTATCATTTCAGTGGTGTGACATAGGGCTGTCTGTGTCTTTGTTCACTTCATGCCCAACTTTCCCAATTTCTTCCAGTTCTAATATTTTCTTAATATAATAGCAACCAAAATTCCTACAAACATCAAGCATACAATGTAATAGAGTCTCATTTTATCTTTAAATGTGATGCAGATATTTTATTTTCTGTTATATTCAATGCCTCATATAGGTCTAATAGAGCATAAAAGACTAAAACACTGATGAAATTTGTTACAGGTGTCTTCTTCTTGTCTTAGAGTCTCTTGTTCAGGGCATGTATCATTAGATTTGAAAATAAACATGAACCCACAAAAGCAGATGGATTCTGAATCTAGCAAATTCAGCTTGAATTGGATTCTAGGGGAAAAGTAAATTGTCACAAGTAGTCTGAGCCAGTGTTGGAAATTTTAAAACCAGGATGGATAAAGGATGGGGGTAGTGAACTAAAGGACTGAATGAAAGATTTCTTGGCTAGAAGAAAAGAGACTGGATGGAAGGAAATGAAAGCTGGGAAAACTGGAGGAGGCCTTTGAAGCTGAGATTCAGGAGTCTGCTTGTGATAAGGAGAACAACAGAAAGGTCACTGTGGGGCAGGGTGACCTGGTCAAAGCTGTGGGTGACGGAAAGCAATTTTTACCAACTGGTAAAATTAAACATGAACTGGTTTTGCATGCCTGAGCTGTCTGTTAGGTCCATTATTGTTATGAAAAGGCCTGGAGGACATTACAGTGAAAATAAATGAGAAAAATATATGGTTTAGGCATTTCTGAGTTTCAGTTTTTTTCCTATAAGCAAATTGAACATGATCTATTTGGTTCAAGGGACTGCCATCTTTTTGATCTTGCCAAATTCGTTTTTGAAAATGTTTTAGTTTTGACTTTCTTATTACTCTTTCTACAGGGATTTTATTTATAACATCATTTACTACTAGTAAGTGTTTCTCTATTTTCCATTATAATGAATATGAAAATGGTATACAAAGAATATATGGTTTCTTCAGTGAACATTTGATATTTAACAACATGAAAGTGGCTATATTTTCATCAACTTTTTAGGACTTTGTAAAACATCACAATTACTATGTGATAGCTGAAGTTGTTTTTTCTAAGTTGATGTACAGAAATAATTTATATGTATAAAACATTATTTATATGGGAAACCAAACTTTTCATAGCTGTATTTAGTCATATTTGCATTGCAAATGAACATATACAAGAAGAAATATAATACTGTACATTACAGATATATATATTTTATGTAATTTATGGACATACATATGTCCATACATATGTATAATAGTATGATATACATACATACATACATATGTATTCAGTGTGTTTTAGCATGATGTTGGATTGTTCTCCTTTAAATAGTAAGTTAAATTTTTTCTTTTCTATGTAAGTATAGGAAACAATCATATCATGATTCCACTGTAACAGCTCTAATTATGTTTGTGGCAAAAGCAAAGGTGTTTAACTGCTCTTTGGTTAGTACCATCACGTTGGCTCTGGGCTCTTTGTGTAGAAGTTCCATATACAAAGTTTTTATAGTTATGACTCAATCTCTTGTTCATTTATATAGATTTTTCTTCCAAAATCATTCAGTGAAGCCAAAGTTTCGGTGTGTGGCCCAAGGAGAAATCAAACATTGGAAGATCCTAACTAATGCACTGAGCACTGAATACTCAAGTGAGTCATCGTCTAAAAGGAGCAGATGTTGGGAGCAAGTTGGTGCATGTCATGCAACTAATTCCCATCATGTATCATCCTGTTACTCCTTACATCTGCCCTGCCTCCACGGGTGGATGTGCCTTTTAAACAACCAATTTACTACCAGGGAGCAGCATAAACATTAGGGGAAGTACAATGCTCCGTTTAGTTCAACTGAGTATGTCAAATGACAATCTGAATTGCTCATTTAAAATCAAGAGGTTGAAAAGTCTTCTATTTCTTCCCTGTCTCTTCATAGAGGATCCCTTGTGCCAAACAGATGCCAAATGTGCTTTTCTCTCAAGGCCTCACTAGAGAAACTTTGAACACTGTTTCTTGGCAAACCCATTCCAATCTGTCATATGTATCCAAAGAAGTTGGAACCTGTGTCAGAAAGACATTTCTTCCCATTTGTCCTTAATGGGGATGTGGGGCTGGTGGAATTCAGGTACCTTCCTCCATGGGCTCTCTTTATGTGTCTGAAGAATACCTTGATGATTTTGATCATGGGACCAGTATCCTCAAGAGGTCCTGACATAGGCCAGATACACTTTGGGCATTATTGCTTGTGGCAGATTATTGCTGTTTCTATGATCATACACTTTGATTCTTATTTTAATAAGGATTTTCCCTTGGGGAGATGGTTGCTAATGTTATTAGCATTTTGTGGTAAATCTGGAGATTTTGATGACAATAGTTACTTGTTTCTTCAGGCTACTTTTCTTTATTCCTTCGAGGTTTGTGCTTAAATTATTCTAACTGAATAATCCATACTATTTTAGCTCTCTTCATTGTTATTATTCAGCCAATTTTAAGTTTCACTCTTTGAGAATCCTTGTTTCCCTAGAGCTTTTATTTTACACTTTCTTAATTGCTACTAATGAATAATCTTAAAGCCAGTGCTGATTCTACTAAATACCATAGATCTCTAAAATTAATGTCAAACAAATGAGAAATGGGTAAGGCTAGACATTTTGGTTCAGGAGAGTGATGCCAGTGGAGATGGTAACTATTGAATCTGCATAGAATGCAGAAAAATGATACACTTTTAAGTCTTAAATATAGGTACATAGCATAGGGACAAACTTACCCTAGGAACTATTAGGCAGTGCTGAGGAATATTTGCTGCTCATCATAAGAACCCCAGGCAACAGAGAAATGTTAAAAATTAGCATGATCAATTTAAAAAGACAGAGAATGAGTTATCCACTTAACAAAGTGTGGGAGGTCGAGGTTCTGAGGTCTGGCTGGCCGCCCTGGCAGAAGAGAGAGTCTGAGCATACTTAGACTCCCCGTTCCTCGGCACACCGAGTAGAGCATCCCTGCCAGGGCCGCCCCACTCGGAGCCCCCCACAGTGCATCCCTGCCTTCCCTAAGCCTACTTCCACCCTTCCTGAAGCTCAATCCCACCCTTCCTCTGAGCTCACTTCCGCTCTCCCTCTTCAGTCTGTATATATTCCTGCACTTCTGTAATAAAATCGGATCTGAACCATCAGCTTGACCTCCGGAGTCATCTCTCCATCGCCCCTTGCCAGTCCCCCGCAGCCCCAAAAAGGCTGCAACAAAGTTTAAATAAAATAATGAAAGCAATTAAAAACTTGTGAACAGATAAGCTCCAATCATATGAATATTTCCCTATGAGAAATATCACTTTCCCTAAAAATTTCTAAAAAATGAAATGCTGTTAAGTACAGATTAAGAAATCTTTCTCCTGATTTTTATCTATATCATCTTATTTTTGTTATTGTCTTAGTTATAATCCATTTTCTGATAACACTATTCTAGAAATAAAGAAATAATTAGAAGTCTGAATGTATGTTTCATCTATTGGGCAGATTTTACTTCTTACCTGATTAAATCTTAAGATTTTCCATTATCTCCTTTTATTCCTTATTGCTTTAAAGTCTGTTTTGTTGTTTTACTTTTATTCTTTTTATTGTTTAATTGAAGCCCTCTCTCTCCTTGTTTTTGAAAGCCATCTTGCTATGCTCCATTGTGCATTATTGGCAGTAAAGCTAAACTTACAAAAGAAAAATGCATTCCTTCTATTACTGGGCATTGGGAAAGCCTCCTGGGGCCTCCAGAATGACTAATACCTGTTTTCTACCCTTGGAAGCTCCTCCTTTCACGTTTCTCTCACATGCTCAGTTTTTGGATTCTTCTTTCTGGTGCACAGACATTTCTTTTCTTGGTGATTTCTTAACCTACTACTTCTGAATGACTACTTTGGGAATATTTTATCAATGCATGTGTTTTTGAGGTAATATTTTATGCACTTCTTGCAGAAATGGAGAGATTTGGGAACAATTAATTTGTACCTCATACTTCTATGTCTATGGTTCAGAGGAGGAGAGATTTGCCTAAGTCCGTTCTAGTATACATCCTTAAAAATAAATGTTTGTTTTGCTTCCTATGTTATAATGGCAACTTAATAATGTTAGTCATATTGAAGAGGATCAATTTTATAAAAAAACAATCAGATATTGTGCTTGATGATACATATTATATATGGGAAAGCTAAACTTCTATAATAAAAGAGGTCCTGAAATAGATGTTAATGAAAATAAAACTTTATAACTCAGTTAAGCAAGAGATCCAAGGTCCACTTTCAGGTGGCAGATCAGTCTTGCTTCGTGAAGATTTAGGTTACATTCATTTCTTGCCTCATCAGTCCCTAGATTATAGGTCTTACCTGGCGGTTGAAGCCGGCCAAGCCCTCTGTCTGTATTCCAGCTTGAGAGGCACAAACACAGGAAGTGCGTGGGAGCAACTCTCTTCGAAGAAAATGAACTGGAGGAATATCCTGCTCCTGAGGCACTGGGGAACCGTCACAGGGCTTCACCTAATCACAAGGTTTAAGGAGGCAACCGCAGGTGCATCCTGAACTTTATTATTTTGAAAGAAGTGGCACGTGTTCTAGGAAGACGAGCAGCAGCCTCCGCCACATCGCGGTGCAGTGCAGTGGCTGTGATGGGGCGGAATTCGGTGGAGGAGGTAGAGAGATGTGAGTCTAGAGGCCAAGGTGTGGGAAGCGGGGGGAAGCACCGGGATGCTGGGACCTCTGCCACTGGAACTTCTCAGAAAGACTTCCCTTAGTCTTTTGTCTGATGTCCGACCCTTCCTGCCTTTCTTTCTCCTTTGGATGGCTAAGCGTGGGCCTGGCTTCATGGGCTTTTGACCCATGAGCTGGCATTTTTCTCTCAGGAGTGTTCTGTGCTTGGCTTAATCCTGTGTCGTCACCATTGCGAAACTTTTAGCAAGTTTATTATCTTGTGTTCTATGCATGACTATGATGAGTTAGTAGAGCAGGCTGTCTCAAGACCGGGGAAATGCTGGGTGATGATTTGTGCATCAGGGCGCGTGTGAAGGGGCACAGTGGGCGCTGTAGGTGCTGAGTGCTCAGCCCGGCCACTCAAAGCAGCGTGAGACTCAGGACCATCTGGGGCTTCCCAAAGCTCTGGGTGGCTGGGGCGGGACATGGGTCTAGATTGGCTACAGCAGAAACAACAGTGCCAGCCATAGGCAAGAGAGGAAGACGGGGCTCAGCATGGTGGAAGACCTGGGACTCCTGGAGACCAACTTTGCCATTTTTCCCTGGAGTCTGTCCCTATGGCATCTGTACAAATATTAGCTCTTTAACCTGGACACTGGCACAGCAACAGCTGGCACTTAGGGAGTAGACTTTGTTAGTAAACCATTACAAAACAAAAGCATACACGTGAACATTGCGATAAAGCGTTTATCTAGGAGTTACCAGAGTTCTTCTAATCCTTCAGGATCTTTCATTTTGAAGGCTAAAATATTACAGGAAGAATTCTACAGACTCAGAGGTAGAAATTACATTTTGCTTTCTCAATGGAAAAGAAATCTATTTTTATATAAACTTTAGCTGGACCAATTATTAAGGAAGGAGATAAAATGAAAAATTTTCTTAAAATTGATAACACAGATTTAGCGTGCATAAACAGAATTTAAAGTTATATACAAATCACAAAGCTACTTTTGATTTCTTGTACATGCACCATACCTCCCAGGAAATGTCAGAAGAAACATTAAAATGCCATTGTATAAATTTACATTTAAAATTAAATTCACTTACATAAAGCTGATCCATATAAAGAGTTAATTCTTCTGAATAAAATAATGTGAGATTCATCAGCTTTAGGTACAAGAAAATTTGTATTTTGGAATCACTTCTCAGAAGGTTTCTCAGTGTTGCCACAGCTTCTAAAATATTCTTAACACTTCTAGTACCAGCTGTGTCAAAAAACTGATGCAGAAAGATCCTTTGCAAAATTAAAAATTAACAAAATTGCTTGCAATCCTGCAAAGCTGCTAATGGAGTTTTCAGTTATAAAGATGGAAAATGATTTATTAAAATTATAAACTTGATGGTCTAATAAATGTATTTATAGAAAAAGGAGTCAAAAAATCTTATGCTCAATCAAGACATCACATTAATAATGTATTATTTACTCTAGCACGAAATTTTGACACAAAATATTTTTTCACACTTTGTAACTTTATATCATTCCTTATGTATTATTATTATTGCAATTATGTCTTATAAGTAATATAATATTTTAAAGGTAAATAATCTTTATGCTTTAATACCTTTAAAGCCTTTTTTATCCTTCTATAAGGGGCCCTTGCATTTTATATCAGGCCTGCTCAAGTCTATAGCTGATCCTGGCAGAGGGATTAAATTTTCTGTTTAGCTTAATTTTTTAAGTTGTAATTATTTCTTTTTAATATTTTGTGGAGCTGCTAATAGAACCGAAGGTCCTGCACAAACTCTAGACAAATGCTCTACCCCTGAGCTATATACCAGCCCATATCTGCTCAGCCTTCTACAAATGCCTCTTCACTGAGTTTTCTATGCTTTCTGTCAAACAGCATGAAGTCTTTTTTCTTTTGTCTCCTTTTCCTCTTCCTCTCCCTCTTTTTCTCCTTCTCTTTTTTCTTTACCTTTAATGTATGGCTTTTATAGGACTTTAAAGATGTGGGTTTTCAGTGATAAAGGAGAGAGAAAAGGGAGTTAGAGCTCATCTCCTTCTCAAGCCATTGCCCTTCTGTTGCTTTGCTTACTCCTAGTTCACTGGGAAAGCCTAACACCTGTGTAGCTGATAAAAGCACAAAAACACCAGCAGTTCTAGGTTGCACCAAGTCCCCATGGGATGTGTATTCACACATGAGAAGACCTGTTCTGAGTCTTTTGAACACTTGGATTACAGCAACAGTTCTAACAGAGGTTCTCTACTAGCAATCTTAAGGGGCCAAGATGGCTGCCATGTGGTTCCTTGGCTTCTGGAGAACTGAGTGAAATCTGGCTGGTACCAAGCACTGTGTCTAGAAGGAGATTCTAGGCTGCAGTATCTCTGGACCTTGACAGGAAAAGGAAAGGAGAGAGCATCAGCAGGTGAGAGAGAAACTGTATTTGTTTGAGTTAGCCATTCACACGGGTAGTTGCTTGTAAGAATAACAAAAAAATGAATAAAATAGCAAAGCATCTGTGGAAAGTAAAACAACAGTGCCCCTAGATGTCCATGTCCTCTTAGTCCCTGGTACCTGGTATTAGAGTAGTTTACATGGCAATGGAAATTCTATTTGAAGATGGAAGAAAGAGTGTTAGTCTTCTGGCTGTGAAGTAGGAAACTTCCGGATTCTCCAGATAGGCTCATCTAATCACTAGTGTCCTTAAAAGCAAAAAGGGAGGCAGAAGAGGAGTGTCAGAGAAAGGTGTGGGGACAGATACAAGATCAGAGAGCGGCTGTGTAGCTGGCTTTGACCATTAAGCGGGTGGGTCACGAGCCAAAGAATGAGGGCCGCTTCTGGAACAGAGGCCTGCTGACACCTTGATTTTATCCCACTGAGACCCGTGTTGAACTTCTGACCTCCAGAAGTGCCAGAGAATAAATTTCTGTTGTTTTAATCCACCCAAATTGTGGTAAATTTTTATGGCAGCCATAGCAAATTAATACAGTTCCCTCGAGTGTTTCTGTTAATAGTACAAGGCAGCTCTGGAGTCAAACTGATTAGATTCTAGTAAGCAGCTCTGCTATTATTAGCTACTTACAGGGAAGTTTCAATGTCCTGGTTTTCCTTTGATAAAGAGGTTATCACCTCATAACCATGTTCTAAAGAAAATGAGGGTTAAATATTTAAGATAAATAGTAAAGGAGAAGCACTGGATAAGTGTGCATATGGGAGCCTGAGTTAGAACACTTAGCATGACAAAGGACTTCCCTCCACTCTTATTCTGTTACAGTTTTCTGCCATTACCTCTTCTTCAGCCTCCCCTGATCCTATGTTGGCCATCGGTCCTCCAAGGCCTTCCCTTAGTCTATTTTTGCTGGGGCCTCATTCTTCAGATGCCACCATTTCCTATTTTCTCATACTGACATTGTAAATATCTTATGCAAAAATAAGCTTATATTTAGTCCTGTGTAACTATGGGGAATTGATTCCAGGATATTAAAGTCCATGGATGTTCAAATATATATATTTGATATATATATGTATATACACATATATATGTGTGTATATATATATGCCTAGTATTTGCATTTAACCTGTGCAATCCTCCTATATCCTTTATATTTCCAGATTACTTAAATACCTAATACAATGTAAATAGTTATTACACTCTATTGTAATAGGAGTGTATTTTTATACTCTGGTGTTTAGCAAATGACGGGGGAAATGCCTGTCTATGTTCAGTACAAATGCAATCGTTGTAGGCCTCCTAACTCCATTTCTGATCTGTAGTTGTTTGAATACATAGATTTGGAACCTGCAGATACAGAACCTGCAGAGGGCCCACAGTGTTAAATATTGCTGTCTCTCAAGATATTACTCACTTATGACGGTTTTGTCTCTTAAGGTCTCCTCAAGGTCTTGCATTTTGCCCTGTCCAGGATTGTGCTGTCTGTAGAAAGCCTTCAGAAATCTTGGGTGATTGAATGATTGAGGAATCCTCAAGAGTTGTCTTGGTTTTTTCTTTTGGTAAAATCGGAGGTTGAATCCAGCTATTGAGCTACCGCTGCAACCCCAGGTCTTTAATCTTGAGGCAGAGTTTCACTCACTTGCTTAGGCTGGCCTTCAATTTCTGATCCTACTGCCTCAGCCTTCTGGGTAACAGGGATTGCAGGCATGTGCCACTGTTCCCAGCTGGAAATTGCCTTTTATTGTGGACTCGTGACTTACGTTAGTGGAATGAAATCTAAAGTGAGGAATTTCACCTGGGAAGGATTGTGGGCTGAGAGAACTCCCACAAGCCTGCTGAGTCAAGCCAAGCTATATGAAGTGTTTGTCTGCCTGCTCTGTCTGCTTACAAACTGCCTTGGGATGACTGTAACAAATTTTCTTAGGAGACCAGTTGCAGAGGAAAAAATGGCATTTTTCTTCAGAGTTCCTAGAGTGGAGTTGTTTGGAGCTTATGAGATCAACAATTTCAGAATTTTCCTACAGCTGTGAAGAACTTCATTTTAATCTAGATACCATGGTGAGAAATTCTGACAAGATTTATATTATCTTTTAATGAGATCTCTCACTGAAAAAGCCACTTGAGTCCACAAAAACCACATCATGTACAATCACAATTGTAAAAATGTTTTAAAAGCTGCTTGAAACAAAACTGGCTAAAAACTTGATTTCTGAGATTATTTGATTATTGTGAGAATGTAAAATGTCAACAGTGAGGATTTCTATTTTATGCTTATATGTCAAGTGCAAAATGACTCTTTAAATGTGTTTCATTTTAAAACAAATCCTGACAACACATACATACTGTTTTTAGATACTGTCATGCACTAGGATACTTTCTGAAAATCCTGTGCTGCAGTCTCCCTCTGGTGGTATCTGTTAAGAAAGGTACCAGTTTTAAAGTAGTCACCAAATTTCTTCCCTCTGGCATTTCGCCAATCTGGAAAGTATCTTCTAAGATCTTTAATCCTGCTTCATTAAATTCAGGACAGTTGACAATTTTTTATATTTTGACCATATGAGCAGTACAGAAATTTTGATTATTTTAACAAAAATCAACTTTTCCATCTGTAGCTTCTTATGGTCATGTCAAAATCAGTTTTTATTATTGGGAAATCTGACCTAATTTCCTTATCTTTGTGGACAATTTTTGGTGTATTTTGGCCTCTGTATTTTCTGCCTGATTTAAAAGGTTCTGTGTTAAAGCCAAGGTTTATGTAGCCTATGCTATATGACCATAGCTACATCAGGAAGCAAAACAGACAAAAGTTATTACCCTTATGCAGTCTCTGTTCAGTGCACATAGAGGTACAATTTATGAGGACATAACCTATAAAGATCAGCATATTTGACTTCACATGTCTATAAAACTTTTTATATCTAGAAATGATAAATTTAACAAATGAATAAATGGGAGAAAGAATTATAACAGAAGAAGTTCTGATAAATCAGTAAGGAAAGAAATGCATAGAAAATTGTGCAGAAAATAAGCACAATAGGTTGGAAAGCCTACTTCTGTAAAGTCTTAGTTGGTAGATGTAGGATATTTTGGTTTTAAATTTACTCGCAGACACCAGCTGAGCACACCCTTGAAAAGATGTTCCCAGCTGGAATTCCCCGTGAGTCCCCACGAGCCCTCCCATCTTGAGGGTCTCACTCTGGGTTCTTTCCAGCACTTCCTGGGAACCATGTGCTGGGTCTGCCCTCCATCTTGTGAGACTGCCCTCCATCTTGTGAGACTGCTTGGCAGCTACATTTGCCTACCTTTTGGCAAATTGGGAAAAAGGGAACTTTTTCCATGCAGTGTAACTTACGTGATTGGGCTTATTTCTCCCAACATACTCATCACTGACTAACCCTCATGTCATAAAGTTATCAGGTAAGCACATTAAGTAGATCTGTAGAAATTTTCAGAGGAACTACTTATCTGCTCAAATCGCAGCAGTGGGGGCATCCTTTTCCATTTTCTATTATCTTCTCAGTGTTTTTCCTCTTTTCAGAGATCAAGCAGACCATTATCAACCTGGTTCAGGGCTGATCTTAATGGCATATGGTTTAATATACATTTCTAGTCCCATCTGTCTTTCCTCAAACTTCTGCCTTTTTTAACTTTTCACCTCGTTCCCTTGACTCATTCTGTTCTCCTGATTGTTTCACTCTATATTGTTCACAGGGGACTTGGCTCATTCCTGTTTACTAGTACAAGAGAATGTGTGAGTCCTGTGAAGATTCTGGAAAAAATTTTGCAGTTTTCCCCCTTCCCGTCATGCCCTTGGGTGCCGTGTATATGAAATTCCAGCCTTTACAGACTGGCAGCTATGACTCTGGAATGCAAGTTCATTAAATTGTGTTTGTATTTAGTGTTAGGCAAGATTGGTTTTTCTTTCCCTTGTTAGGTTTAGTCTGTGTGGCTTTGTTATATAGAATCCTGGTAACTAGGGACACTAGGAAAGATTTTACATAGTTATGCTCTGAAGGGGACAAGGTAGTAGAAATGAGGAAGACGCGTGGGAGAAAGAACCCTGAGACCTCTGTGTTCCACTGGTATGTAAATCATTTAACAGGACTCCAACAATTTAGCAGCAAAAGTCAACTTTCCTGGGGCAATTGACTTCCTTTTTTAGAAGCCAAAAAATGTTAGGAAATCTATCCCTAAATGTTCCTTTGTTGGTTCATGTGTGTTGATCTCTTCAGAACCACCTTGTTTCCAGTTTTTGTATCTTGGTTTCTGCTAAGAGCCCAGCTGACCTCACCTTTTCTGCCTACATAGAGGTATTGTATCCACAAGCTTGGGGTTGAAACTCCTAGTTAGATGCAGATTAACTTTTAAGCTCCAAGTGTTTTCCAAAGCTTCAAGAGGGCATTCTTCCAGAAGGGAACCATACATTTCCCAGCCTGAAGAAGCAGAACCTGCTGAACCTTACCCAATTTTGTACCAGGTACCATTGTATTCCATTTCTGATGAACATGTTTAAAGGCAAGGTCAAATAGGTTATAGTCAGGTAATCTTTCCTAGTATTTCTAGTTACCAGGATTGTATGTAACAAAGCCACATTGCAGCTCAGAAAAGTTGAGTAATTTCCCGAAAGCACTACAGAGAGTTTGATAAAGTCTGTACTTTTTCTACAAGGTTTTTTAACACCTCAGGTTCGTTATTGTGAGTGATTTCTCTTTTGGTCTGTAGATCCAGTAGCTATCAGGATAGGTAATAGAGTAATATTTATGACCAGTTTCCTCACTATTAACTTCTTTTAATTATGAGAGTGTTTAGAGTTGAATTTTCTGCAGTATTTGGGAGGTGGCTTAATCATGAAGGATTAGATTACCAAAAGCACCCAGGCTTTCTCAACGCTCCCTCGACATAGCAGGTGAAGGCGGTTGCTGTGAGTAGCTGCACGCAGGCAAGTCAGTGGGGTGTGTGTGATCAGTGAAAGTTGCAGAGTACGAAAGAACTGGGGCTGACTCTGACTGAGGGGTTCAGATCTTTGTGAACTACAGTCTATCCCATCTAGACGATAGGTGAGGTCCAACAGTACCAGCATCCTGGGGATTTTTAAGAGTAGTAATGCTTTGTAATAGTCTACATAGTATCAAACAATAGAAAGTAGGTGGGAAAGTGTTATCATATAGTCTTCTTGGAATTGGAAATGAAATTTTAGATATTAGGGTAGAGATATAACTTGTTTTTGAAATAAAGTTCTTTACACAGTAGATTTTATGCATTTGTTCTATTTCTGATTCTTAGGCCACATAATATTGCAGGTTCATAGAGAATTTATTTTAATTCTTGGGTAGTGAATACATAAAACAGACTAAAATAAAAGGAATTGGGATGAAAAATCCATTTGGTTAAAGTGAAAAATAAATTTTACAAGCTGTTGGCTTGTAAAATGAACTCTATCCAATTTGCCTAGCCCAATGCACAAAATTTTATTATAGAATGATTCTTCAAACTATTTTAATTCATTTTTGTTGCTGTAACAAAATGCCCCAAACTGGTTCATTTGCAAAGAAAGATATTTATCTTAATTCGTAGTTCTGGGGCTTGAGAAGTCCAAAAGCACTGGACTGGTGAATTTCCCTATAACTCATGGTAGAAAGCAGAAGTACAAGCAAATGTATGTGAAAGAGGCTGAAAAAGAGGGGCAACGTTGCTTAATAACACCTCCACTCTCTCAGGACCTACTGTATTCTGGGAAGAACTATATTAATCACTTCTTAGAGACCCTACTTTCAACACTGCTACAATGGTGATCAAATTTCAACACGAATTTTGGCGGGGACAAACTATAACATTTTTGATTATTTTTCTTCATTTGTCTTTCTACTGAGAATTTGCAAAGATGTGATTACATTTATTTATTTATTTATTTGGTACCGGGGATTGAACTCATGACCTCACGCTTGCCAGGCAGGCGCTTAGGCCACTGAGCTAAATCCCCGGCCCGTGGTTACATTTATTAAAGACCTGGGGAAAGAAACACATATTTTTGTTATATGTATATATCTCTGTCTTTCTCACACACACATGCCTTACTCTATATGGGAGGCTGTTCTTCCCAAACCATGTATATCTCCTTCGTTTCCCACAGCTTTATATTCATCCATGTAATTCTTTTATAAAACATATTCCATGTTTGCTTGAAATTTGTCAAAGGTATTTACATGTTGTTCCACGATCATAATTTATGCTTTATAGTAACTGCAAAATGTCACTTGTTGCAGCCTTATGTTTGAGAAAAATCTCAAAAATATGTTAAAGCACTGTTAAAGGTTAATTACTGTTTTAGAAATTAAGTGTAAATTCTCTAAAGCACATTCAGAAAAAAGTACCCCCCCCAAAAAAAAACCCCTAGTTGAGTAATTATCTTTGAGTTTCTGGACATCTGTCTCCTTACTGAAAGGCGGACTGTAAATAAGTGGTTTTTGAATTGTCCGTGTTCTCTAGAACACTTATACTACATTCTTGTACTTCCTTGCAAGACATGATAAATAATATATATACCATCTTATTTTCCAGTGATTTTTGAAAGAAATCACTTCAGAGTCCTCTTCAGGACTTTCAGACTAAAATTTGAGGTAGCAAGCTAGTACATAATTTTAAAAAGACAAAGCCTGTTTGGAAGTTTCTTTGATATTCTCTTTCTCTTTTTCTCTTCTCTCTCTCTACCTATCTCCCTTCCCCTCTGCTCTCCTCTCCTTCCTGCCCTCCTCCCTTCTTCCTTCCTTGTCAAATTGGCCAAAGATTTCTCCAAATTTCTTTGTACTTCTCACTGGCTTCTATTTCTGGAAGTCTCTGAGCATAAAGCTTCACTTCTCGCTTTTCCTGTACCTTCTATTATAATTAGATTTAAAATCTATTAGTCAAGGCTCTAATTCTGTTTTATACTATGAATTTATTTAAAATTTTTAATGACATGTAACTGTTTCTAAATTCTACTTACATTCTTTTTTTCTACTAGAGTGCCTCCATTTTCAGCTTAATTTTGGTTTTCTAATAATAACTTTTAGATAATTGTACAATGACCAAATTTCCTATAGAATGATAGGTCTTCCATCATGCTGTCAGACAGGCAATAAGTACTCTTAGTTATTATTTTTAGGAATTTAAACTGAAGGCCAGATGACAAAGTTTCCATAGAATCAAAGCATAGCTTTATTTCAAAGGGTCGGGGGATGTGTGTTAAGGAGTAACTTAGGCATGAAGGCATTTAATTTGCAGGATTTTCTCTGAACATTTGTTTGACAGAGATGGTTTCTCACTAATTGAAAGATGTTGTAGGAAAAGCATTGAGGGATGTTAAGCTAAAGAACTGTACTGCAGTGAAGGTTTTACCTTGTCTTTGTAGCGAGGTGGACACCACAGAGGATAAGAGAAGTGATTGTAGCACTTCTCTTTTTAGAATATTTGAAGTAAGAATTCTTTTTTTTTTTAATTTAAAAGAGAATAAAACAAAAGGGGGTAGTACAGAGCAGATCAGAACAGGACAACATAGGCAACACAGTACTTTACATTAAGTCAACTGGACATCAACAGTATCTAACACCATATCTCTTACTCTGCTATAGTTGAGCATAGTTTCAATTACAATAATATCAAACAACAAAATAGTATAAATCCATGCATATAGTGAAAGAATTCCAGGGCTTTCTGAACCGAATAACAGAAAATGATCAATGGGTATTATAATATCTCATTTTTGATAAAAAAGAAAAAAATTTGTTTGAACTATCACACATATTCAAATTCCAATAAGACACAATGTGGTAGATAGAACCAATGGTAGTAGAACAAAAAAAGCATGGTAAGACTTCTAAGAAGGATAATATTAAATCAGCAATAGCTGTCATAATGTTTTCTTCAAAACAGCTGTTCATATCAGCACGTATGATATAGTCAAACAAAACAGGATAACACCACTCCAACTGATGATTTAAAACTTTGAAAGACTTCGAAGCTATGAGATGGGGCCTCATGCTTACCATAAAGTCTTATATACTCTTATCAAATCTCATATTAGGGAGACTATATGGTATTTACCCTTGTGAGTTTGGTTTATTTCACTTAAGAGAATGGTCTCAAGTTGTGTCCATTTATTTATAAATATCTCGAGGTGATCATTCTTTATAGCTGAGTACTACTCCATTGTATAAAAATGCCACAACTTTTTTATCCATTCCTCAGTTGATGGGCACTTAGGTTGTTTCTAAGATCTGGCTATTACGAATTGTGCTGCTATAAACATGGGTGCACATATATCACTGTGGTATGATGTTTTCAGTTTTTCTGGGAATATGCCTAGAAGCGGAATAGCTGGGTCAAATGGGACTTCCATACCCAGCTTTTTGAGGAATCTCCAGACTGACCTCCACAGTCGTTGCACCAGTCGACACTCCCACCAACAGTGCAGAAGAGTTCCTTTTTCCCCACAGCCTCTCCAACACTTGTTGTTGGTAGTGTTTTCTATCTTGGCCATTCTTTCTGGAGTGAGATAGAATCTCAGTGTGGTTTTAATTTGCATTTCTCTCATGACTAATGATGATGAACATTTTTTCATGTATTTATTTGCCATTCATATTTCTTCATCTGAGA